>CAUOFW020002577.1:0-46827 GCA_963454935.2 Ilex paraguariensis
TTTGTATCTCAATCATGTTTTTAAGAAAACTCACAATTTGTACACTTTGGACTTTACCAAGTTGAAAATTTGTTAGGTATTTTACCTTGAGAACTTGAAACATATAGTGGAGATGCATAAAAACTCTGGTGAGTTTTGATACAATCTTCCTTTGAGGGTTATTTAAATTTACTCAATAAAAATATTTTTTATTCAGCTAATCTCCTTCAATAGTCTCATTATTTTTATTTTGGTCCACACCAATATTATGAATGATTATTTGACTTTAAATTATTTGCATGGGGAGTGTGTGAGATCCCAAATTTTTAGAAGTAGTTTAAGAGTAAAATATTATAAATTTTGATGTGAAAGTATAAGGAATAGTTAAGTTTTGTGATTGATATATATAATAAGTGAAATAAAGGGGAGTAAAGTATAAATATCTTAACATTTATACTTCTTTGGTCTTCACCCACATGAAGACTTTGAAAAAAAAAAAAGAGAGACAAGACAAAGAAAGAGAGAGAAAGAATAAAGAAATGGGATTTCAACTAGCATTAAATATATTGTAGAAAAAGTTGTGAAAATTTTTTTTTAACACTTGCCAATTAATTTGGCAGAAAACGTCTCACCTTCCTAGTATATAAAGATAGCCAAAAATAAAAGAAAGTGGAGGAGGTCTTGAAAGATAAACCGAGAGATAGACAGGGAGTTGTCTGGCAGAAACAAAGTAGAGGGTTACCCGAAAATAAGAAGAATGAAACGAAAATCAGAGTTATCGAATTCAAATAATGATTATGAGGTACGGAGTGGTATACAATATGCTCGCTTTAAATCTCTTTGCAAAAAATATTTCTTTGATTATCCTTTGATTTGTATTCCAACTTGTGCTATCATTATTTTGGAATTTCGATTGAATACCGTTGAAAATTTTGATCTCATTGATTGTGTTCTTGATCTCATTAATCGTGTTCAGTGGATATTGAGACGGGATCATGACAGCCAATAGCAGGTGCATCGCCAACCAAGACACCCGTGGGATCAGGTTGAGGTGGGATGATTGGTGAGGTGTCAGATCAATTTTAAGATTCTGCATGACATGTGATATGCAAATATGCTATTTGTATCTGTTGATTAAAATACTTTGTGATACTCGATTATTTGTTATTCAATGTCCTTGAGCATATTTTTCCTCGTCATATTATATACTTCCCCGCTTTATTTAATATTTTTAGGTTGATTTTAGAGAAAATATCAGAACGAGATAATCAAAGTATTAAAGATGAGGAGATGTCGATGTAATTGATGTTTTAATCCTGTTGAGAGATTTATTTATTTATATTGACAGATTTATTTGTATTAAGAGATAATTTTGATAAATAAAATTTTATTAGGACAATTTGTGCTCTGTAATTTTTATTTGGGTGTTTTTATATCAATTAACGTCTCCGAAAAGAAGGAAAAAAAATCAGAGCGTTACAGAGTATGTTATCAAAAACTCTTGAGATATGATTTTAGGCCATCTTTGATATTATTTGAGTCTAAGCCTTATTTTTTGAATATTATTATCCCTAGAGCCATGATTGAGTTTTGAAATAAAATTTTATTTTATTTTTTATTACCCAACATATAATAACCAAGTCAATGAAAAAAAATAATATCATTTACCCTTGGTTATCCCGAGATTGAGCTTTTTATTGTTTATGTAATTTGGGAGATGTTGGTTGAGAAAAGATGATAAAAAAAAGAGAGTTCTGCATAATTGTGAATATCTGCATTAGATGTCTTGCTAATATATATATATATATATATATATATACACATTCAATTGTCTTGCTGAAAAAAAAAAAGAGTTGAGAAGAAAAAGAAAGACAATATGTCTAGCTGTGAAAAAATAGATTGGAAAAAGAAAAGAGAAAAATAGCAAGCATGTGAAAGAAAAAAAAATATGAGCAAGTGTTATAAATTGTGCTTCTAAAGGGTGAAGAGTGAAAGGTCATGGAAAGAAAATTGGTTGTGTAATGTGCATGTTCTCTTGGGATAGTCATTTGAATTCCTGAATATCCTTCGTTTCAAAGCTCTAATCCCAAGGCCCCATTACAACCTTAAATAAAGTCCTATCTGATCTCAAGAGTGTATTGATGGATACATGACTCGTGTGAATAAGGAAGAGAATGGTGATTATTTATATATTATGTGTTGATTTCCTTTCATGAGACTATGTCAAATCCTTTTCTTTGGATTACATTTTTTTTAATGAACATGTAAGCATTATTTTGTTTTGATTTAAATATCTTATTCTCACATGTGATATTTGAGTGAATAGTCACTATAATCTGAGAGAATCTTTTATGAGTGAATTATCTAGTAAGATTTGGCATTGAGACGAATAGTTGATAGTTGTAGAGGTGATTATCGAATAAATTATTAACTTGGTATAGTTAATTTACACTACACATGATTTTATATGGGAACATGATAAGTGTATATATTTATATAGCGTAGAATTCTAAATTTTGCTTTGCATGTGCTTATAAAAAGGTTTGTAACTCAGAATTTTTATATTGTGATAACAATTTGTGTTATAAAATTATTATTCAGATATTTGATCATAGGGTGATATTTATGGGTATCATCTCTGAAAACCCTCACGAGACTATACTCGTCCACTAAGGGGAACCTAGGGGTTTAAAAGCTTGTTGCATATGCTAAATGCAATCGTGAGGCCTGCGAAAGTGGATTTATATTTTATTTTATTAGATTATTTAGTTTTTAAGTTTTAGTTTTTAGATTTTAGGATCTATGTATTACTAGGGACTAGTAATATTCAAGTTGGGGGGTGTGATTAACTATCAAAATTGCTATTTTATTATATTTAATGATTGGTTAATTGCATATTATTTGTGATTAAATGTGTTGAATTCCTTGATTTTTTAGTTTGATACTTTTTCTAGTTGTTTGGTTTATTTTACAGGTAAATTGGTTGATTTAAAGTAATAATGGATAAGACAAGTAAATCAATCACTAGAGCAAGAATCACAACTAATATGGATTGAACAGTCAATATTGAGATAGGAAGACTTGAAGATATGATAGCAATTTAATCCTTATAAGAGTCCAAAATGGAAGAAAACTCATTTAAAGGTGGATTAGGAAAGTATCTTAGAAGAATAAGGATTTGACATGTTTTCAGTATTCTGTTCATTACTTTTGACTTTGATATCCGATTTACTTGATTTTTGGGGGCTGGAAAGAAGACTCCAAGGGATACAAAAGTGTATTTCATGAAAATTTCGTGATTTAGCCTCTAAATATGCAAAATTCAAGCTTGAAATCTGGACAAATTTTGTACCCACGCCCCAAAGATTTTATGCACCGGATTTAACCTTATAAGATTTCTCTTTGGAAAGGAATTCCTTCCAAGCCAACCTTATATCTTCTACTTATACTCAGGATTTATTTTTAGTATAAATAAGGGTTCTCATCTAGGATTTAGAGGAGGATTCTTTTCCCATCTTTTCTTTTCTAGTTTTAGTTTGTCATGTCTAGCTAGAAGGTTAAGTTTGGGCTAGGGGAGAACCTCTTAATGAAGTACGGTAATGTTATTGATTCTGAGTTTAATGATTTATGATATTTTGTTAATTTAACTTCTGATCTTATAGCAAAGTTTTTGCTTTGTAAAATCCTTGAGTTGTTGTGTCATGTACATCGATTACTTGAATTTTTCTGCGAGTAAATAACTGGTTATTTCATGCTTGAAGTAATTATTATTATTTTATAAAAGAATATAATTAGATGATTATTCATGTTCTTAAATAATCTTTTAATTATACCTTTTGATTTTCTTACTTAATTTGTTATTCGAATCAACTGTCATCTGATTCTTGTTCCAAGTTAAGTTTTGAATCCTTAATCATTATTGTATGGAATTGAGAGGGAGTATCTGATGCTCTAGTATTTTTATTATATTGTTTTAATTA
This sequence comes from Ilex paraguariensis, assembly GCA_963454935.2. Taxonomy (NCBI): domain Eukaryota; kingdom Viridiplantae; phylum Streptophyta; class Magnoliopsida; order Aquifoliales; family Aquifoliaceae; genus Ilex; species Ilex paraguariensis. The sequence goes on from CAUOFW020002577.1 coordinate 3,960, forward strand.
TTCTAATCAATATTTTCTCAACTCAACAATCTCTTAAATAAATTATTCTTACAAGTTTATTTTTTATTTGTTTTGTGTCTCTTGTTTTTCCAATTCCCTGTGGTTCGACCTCGGACTCCCGAGAAATTTATTACTTCGCACAACCAGCACTTGGGTGATCAATTCTAAAGTTGTAGCACCCCGCAGGTGGCGTCAATGAGGAGGTCGATCCGCCACTTTCCATTAGTTTTAGTTACCATCATCACGTTGGAAAGCCACTCAGGATACGCTACTTCCCTGACGGCTCCGTTATCTATTAGTTTTCTCACCTCCTTGTCCATAGCTTGGAACCTTTCAATGGAGGCACCCCTTAACTTTTGGCAAACAGGCCTGTGGCGTGGGTCTACATTGAGACAGGGTGTGGCCACTTCTGGGTCAATCCCCTCAAAGTCTACATGTGACCATGCAAAGACGTCCACGTTACGTCTCAAAAAGTCTATTAGCAGGCCAACCAAGTCATCAAAAAGGGAAAAACCGATGTATACTCTTCTGTCTAGGTGCTCCTCATCCAAGGCCATATGGGTGAGCTCTTCGATTGGTTATCCTCTCTCTACGGTGGCGTCATCCCTTGGATCAAGGACCTCCACTTGCAACGCCTCATGTGGCTTCCTGATTTTCATGGAGGAGACGTAGCACTCCCTCGCTGCTATCTGGTCTCCTCCGACCTATCTGACTCCATTCGTGGTTGGAAAGCGGAGGATAAGGTGATAGGTGGAGGGCACAACTCTTAATGTGTTAAGAGCAGGTCGCCCCAATATGATATTATAGGCTGATAGGCAATCTATGACCATGACTATGGAGCTCCGGGGTGACGCTCCGGCTGTGACAGGTAGGGTGATGGATCCTAGGGGATATACCTTTTCCCCTGAGAACCCAATGAGGGGTGATCTGATAGGCTGCAGTCTCTCTCTGCCCAGGTTGAGCTTGTCATAAGCCTCTGCGAATAGGATATCCGCAGAGCTGCCACTATCCACCAGGATCCTGCGCACCTAAAAATTGGCCACGGTCATGGTGAGCACCAGCAGGTCGTCATAGGGGTGCTAGATTCCGTCTAGGTCCTTATTTGAGAAAGATATGACCTCGTTGTCGCCCTGTTTTGGCACTTTGGATGGGCGTATCTCGTCGAGGTGTCTTGTCTTTCTGGCGTAGGCCTTTATCGCAGAGAGTGATTCTCCACCTCCTGCTAGTCCTCCCGAGATGGTGTAGATCTCCCCATGGGCTGCTGGTCTTCTTGATTGTGAAGTGGTGGTGCTCGTTCTCTGCCAACCACATACTAGCATAGGTGGCCGCGGTGGATGAGTTTCTCAATTTGTCTTTTGAGGTCATAGTAATCGTCGGTGTCATGCCCATGGTCGCGGTGAAAATGGCAGTACTTGTTAGGATTTCTGCGATTTGGAGGAGACTTCATCTTCCCTGGCCACTTCATGGCGGGGTCATCCTAGATCTGGAACAGGATGTGCCCGACAGCGGCATTGAGGGGAATGAAGGCTTGTCGGTCCCTCTGAGGAGTAGGACCTAGTCGGTCTTTGACTGGAACCCTCTCTGTTCTGCCACATTTGTTGCTAGTCTCCTTCTTGTCTTCTCTCTCTCTTTTTTTCCTCTTTTCCACTACTACTCTAGAGGACTCATCTCGCCTGGCCCTAGTAATGTCCTCAACATTCATGTATTTCTCGGCCTATGCTAGCAGTTCTGGCATGTTCTTTGGTGGGCGCTTCATCACTAAGAAAAGGAAGCTTGATGAGCGGAGGCCTCCCAAGAAAAGCAGTCATCGTCACTTTATCGTCGGGCTTATCAACTTGGAGTACCTCCTCGTTAAAACAAGTGAGGTAACTCCTCAGGCTCTCCTCCTTGTCCTGCTTTATGCTAAGCAGATGAGTGACAAGCTTCTGGTGGCGACACCCCCCAATGAAATGTGATACGAATGACTTGCTCAGCTCAACAAAGGAAGCGATGGAGGCTGGGGGAGCTTAGCGAACCATTGTCATGCAGACCCCTTCAATGTGGTTAGGACCGCCCTGCACATGATATTGTCTGGGACGTTGTGCAGCTGCATCAGAGTCTTGTAGGTGTCGAGGTGGTCTAGTAAATCTTTTGTTCTGTCAAAGTTTTTCACGGATGGCATTTTAAACTTCTGAGAGAGGGGGTAGTTCGCCACGTCAGGTTTGAAAGGCGTGTTTGTACACCTTACCAGGTAGTCCACTGTCTCAGGTCCTTGTGCCTTCATGGCGTTGAATACATCACCCAGTTGATTTTGTACTTCCTTGATTTTCTCGTCCCAATGATTTGGGACTCCCCTGGAATGATCATGAAAATGACTCACATGCTCCATGCTTTGGTTCTCATCCTCATTCTCTTAGAGATGAGGGTCCTCACCACGGGAAGTAGGAGGAGGAGGAGGTGGAGCTCCCTTATGAGGGGCTCCCTTATGTAGGGTGCCCAAGGGGACTCCAAAGGGGGCGCCTGGGTGTGGAGCAGCAGGATGTGGAGCTCCTTAGCGTCCTTCATGCTGTGCACCTCCAAGTTGTGCTCCTCCTTATCCAGTGAGCATGAGTTGCAGTATCTGTTGGTTTTTGGCCACCAGCTTCTGCATGGTCTCCAACATTTACTGTGGATTTAGAGCTGGAGCATTTGGGACAGGGTTAGTGGGTGGAGGAGCAACCTCCTCCTCTCGTGGTGGATTGTCTTCGTGTTGGTTCATGAATCTGATAGTGATCACCATTAGTTCAGCAAATTGAACGTTTAAGAGTGAGAATTTTATCGAGTTCCCACATACGGCGCCAAACTGATGATGCACAATATAGTTTTGCACACCACCGGTCAAGTGTGAATAATAAATGCAAGAAAATAATATCAAGAGATGGAGAGATACAAGCAATTTATAGTGGTTCGGTTAGCTCGACCTACGTCCATTCTTCAATGGTTTTAGTTGTCGGGTATTTTATTAATTCAAGGGTGTGGGAAGCAGAGAGTTCAAGCTTTGAGGAGAGAGGAGATAGTCGTTCTCAGGTAAAAATGTGATGCCTCCCAAGTGTTGGTGGGGCGTGAAATTTATAATGGTCCCCTAACAGGTTGGGACTATTTTACAGCAACTAAGCAATCATTTCGGTGAAGCTCACGACTTCTTTTCAACGGGCGAGGTGGTTGAGATGCTCTCCATAAGATGCGGTCAAGGAGAAGGTGAGGGTGGACCGTTTCCTTGGTGGTGCAGGTAAGGCTCCCGTTCTCTCTCTCTCTTGATGATGTAGCCAAACTGAGGAGACTGGACTTGGACAATGTTGGGCTTAGTGGTTCTTTATAAGACTAGGCTTTTCAATTGAGATTTGAATTTTTCAAATAAATTGGGTTTTCTTGGACTTGACCCATCAAAACCTTCTCTTAGTATAATCATTTATTGTTTTAACACTTTGTTTGCTTACAAGCATTTTGGATATTTAATATGTCATCCGTAAAAATATTAAATCCAAATATTAAAAGCATAATCACTAATTTGACATCACAAAAAATGAAAATAAAATTTTTTTAATGAAATTTAGTCCTATATTAAAATTATATTTTTAGAGGACCCCATTTATAATTTTCGTTCAGGGCCTCATCTTTTGTTGGGCCGCCCTGCCAAACCCCCCCCCCCCCCCCCCCAATTTCCTAGTTAGGTCTGATCTATATTTTTTAAAAAAAATATTTCGTACGTTAAATTATGTGGTAAAAAAAAATTCAAAAATATTTCTGTAAGAGCGACCCCAGATGTGCCATGCTTAGGCCACACTCGGTAAATGGGCCGGAATTGGTGGCCCATCACGTCACGGTGATCCCATACCCTGTATATGTTGGGCGACCCATTTTGAATTGTGCACAGTGTGCCTTGTCGTGCCCACGACCAACTACACTCATGTATGACAAGTATTACTGTTCTGACTTTTATGGTATGTCATGTGACATGGCCGATAGAGAAATTATAGCTAGGCCCGACAAACTTAAATACGATTAAATTATTTGATATGAATCGATACAAAATTAATAGGTTTAAATTTAATTTTAATGAGTTTAGCCACCTAACTCGCATAATAAATAAATCGCGCATCCGAGTGAACTATCTTAACTCGTTTATCACTTGATTACCCATTAAATGAATTGATATAATACTCGAGTACCTAATTATTACCCGATTATTTGTTCAATAAATGACTCAAATTGTTATAAAATTAAGACTTTTAATTAAGAATTTTTTATAACTAATTTTTTTTATTTTCTTTAATGAAGTTAGATCAGGTGACACATCTGCACATGTAATGGATTAGATTATTGAGTCATTAACTATAAATAAAGACCAAGCCACCTTCCAAGAACAATAGGTCATTAAAAAAAAAAGAAAAAAGAAGAAACTTTTATTTTATATATATTATGGTCAACCCCTTTGTAGAGTAAAATTGAATCAAAAGAGATTTAACTAAAGGTAAATTGGTTCAATTGTAGCATCGTTGGGGAACACGTCTAGTTCCGCCCACGCTCATATTCTAATTGGTGTCAGCAATGACGTGATATAAATAATTATTATAAGTACTCTCTCTCTCTTTCCCTCTCCCTCCTATAGATCTCTCTAACATTAACATAATTATATGCATGTCTATATTTATATATCTAGTTTATATAATAAAATAATTTATAATTCAAATTTCAAAAAAAAATAAAATAATTTTTATTATTCTCGGTTTAGATCGCTTTCAATTTATTTTGAAATTAATCTAACAGTTAATATCAACACCCTAAATTTAATAGGAAAAATAGACTTTTAAGAGTGTGTTTGAAGTGATTTTTTTAAAATATTTTTAAAAACCGTCACCACTACCACTATTACCACCACCACTGTCGTCGTCGCCGTCATCACCACCATCCTCACCATCACCACTGCCACCATCACCACAGCCACCGCTATCCCCACCACCGTTGCCCCTACCACTGCCACCACCACTGTTTCCACCATCGCCTCCCCCCCCACCACCGCCATCATCATTGTCGCTGCCACCGTCGCTGCTGTCATCGCCACCACCACCACCATTACCACCGTTATTGTCGTCGCCGCTACCACGGTCATTGTTATCTGCTACAACCATTACTGTTTCCTACCACCACTACTGTCGCCCATCACCTCTCACCCCACTACAAATCGATGCTTAAATTCTGTTATCTCTTCTTTATGTTTGTGATTTAATTTTAGATATGAATACAAATATGTTTATTGTTTACTATTTTTTATTACTCTATACCTTCAGGCACAAAAATAATAACTAGTATATCTTCTATATAATAAAGTAGCTTACAATTCAAATCTCAAAAGATAAACAAAATAATTTTTACTATTCGCAGTTGAGATCGCTTTAAATTTTACTTTAAAGTTAATCTTACGGTTAATATTAACACTCTAAATTTAATAGAAAAAATAGGGTCATAAGGATGTGTTTGGAGTAACTTTTTTAAAAATACTTTTAGAAATTATTTTTCATAAATACTTTAAAAAAAATTGTGTTTGAAACCATCTCACCACTACCTCAACCACCACCACCACCACCGTTGTCGTCGCTGTCATGGCCACCATCGCCGTCGTCACTACCACCGTCGTCGCTGCCACCACCATCGCCGCCGCCGCCGTCATCACCACCACCACCACCTCCACCGCCACTGTTTCCACCACCATCGCCACCGCCACCCCTACTACTACTGCCGCCACCACCACAACCACCGCCATCGCCGCCAGTACTACCGCCACCGCCGCCAGTACTACCGCCATCACCACTGCCCTCACCGCCTGATCATTGTCATTCACCATAACCATCACCGTCTCTTACCACCACCACTGTCGCCCACCACCTCTCACCTCCACTACAAACCGATATTTAAATTCTTTTATCTATTCTCTATGTTTATGATTTGATTTTGGATATAAATACAAATATGTTTATTATTTATATTTTTTATTATTTGTGTTTTCAGGCACAGACAATAACTAGTATATCAATATAAGAATAAACATATTTATTATTTGTGTCTATGTGTGTGTATTTAACAATGTGTATGTGTATATATATATATAGTAGATGGTGTGTACATGCAAAAATTTCCTGGGTAAATCACTTCTAGTTTAAAGAAAGAAACATGAGACAAAGCAAATAGTAATATATTGTCGTTTAACTGGTGTTTATGTTGTGTATGTAGTGTTGACTATATTTTAACTTGTGTTAAAAAGAACTTGAGCATTCTTTTTGGTGCTTTTAAACCGGTGGTTAAGACAGAAAATGATGCTGAAAATGTGGTGTCATTGTCAAATAATTCTTTCGGTTTAGTTGAAGATTTATCCCTTTTTTTAGTTCAATCAACTGTGATCAGTCGGAAAAAATAAATTCGAGTCGTATAACTAAATAATTATTACAACTGTGCACGTTTGACTTTGCAAAGATGTGTTTTTCAGACTCTCCATAAACTTTGCTTTTCATTTATGTGAATTGATGGGCTAATGTTTATGGCACTTTTTTTTTGGTGGGGGGGGGGGGGGGGGGGGGGGATGGAGTAATATCTCTTTCAATATATATATTTTAAAAAAAATTTCCTTGAATTGAAGAAATAAATATTAGATGAGATCTGAATGATATAACGAGTCTATTTGGAGTTAATTTTTTTGGGTAAAAAATTACTGTTTGAAAAGTTTTGCAAAAAAGTCTTCTAAAATCGTTTGGGGTGTTCTTTAAAAAGTTAAAAAAAAATAGAAAAATCCATTTTGAGTAACTTTCTAACTTTTTTGACTTTTTATCAAAATAAAAAAATAATTACATATATGTATAAATTATGCATAATAGTTCCCAAATATGATTTTTAAATTTTTTTATGTCACTAATAAACATTATGTGGGACAGCTACAATACTTTAAAAAGCCAAGAAAAAAAACTCCTAAAGTCAATTTTCTTGAATTAACCTAAGTAAGTTTTTTAAGTTCAAAATATTATTGTATAAACGGGTAAAAAAGTAAGAGTCCAAACAAACTTGACTTATTTTACTCTAAAATTTTTAAAAACTACCTCAAAACATGTCAGAATAATATTGTGATATTTGATGAGAAAACTCAAGTAATACATGGACAAGTGGATCATTTCTATATTGTCTCTTCTTATTCCAGGTGTCATGAATTGCTCTCCATTGCGAACCCACTACTATCTTTCAGATTTGTAGTGATCAATTGTGAAACTAATATAATAAAATATAAAATCTTTGCAGATGTAATCATTTGAATTCATGAATAATAAGAGGTACGGTAAAGAAAATAATTTTTAATACTGTAGTTTGACCCTACATGACATTGTTCTTGGTCATCGTGAAAGTACATGATACATTTAAAATCAATTTTATTTGTTTAATTAAATTTAGAGATTAAATGATTGATATTATCGTATTCTTAGATATTTGAGATTATCCTATTTTGAAAAACCATGGGACAATAGCACACCTTATCCATTACCTATGGGCACCGACTCGAAAATTTTAATTCACATTTTATAGCTCCATGTGCTTCAAAGTGAATAGTATATCTAATTGAAAGACAAATAAGGAACATGCAGGCACTTACCGAAAACTAAGGAACTTTTAAGAATCTCGAGATCGACAAGTGCAATGCATCTATCAGTTCTGTTTCATACCAAACCACGACTCATTCAAAACTTGAAATTATAAGAAGAACGTGCAGGGGTTAGCATTATGATAGTTAGAGTCACAATGAGATTTGAATGAGAATCTTTTGTTTTTGTAATCGTATCAAATCAACCGACTCTTGAGTAAAGGAACCTATAAAGGTGCATATATTACTTTAGGCAATGTAGGAGGAAAAAATCTTTTACCTTTTGATGGTTGAAATTTGATGGAAAAAAAAAACGAAAAAGGATGGCACTATTCTTCCTACAAAACAAGTAAATTGTCAGAGATTAGAGATGGGTTTATCAGAAGCACTTTGATGCTTAAATTGGTAAGAGCTCTGGAAGTTTTGCAAGGAGAGAACCATGTACTTTTGATTCGAGCATTACCCGACCCTTTCTGCTAGAGTCTTCGTCGTTGACTATACTAGGTGTCACACCAAATTTTTAGCCTGATTACTCTATGTTGAAGCTGGGATCTCTCCCAATTTCCCTTCTCATTCACCTATTTTTAAGATCTTGTTAATAATAGATTTACACTTATGATTTAGACAACTTCCTTATCAGTTTAGCTTCATCTCTAATTTCTCGGGATAGTTTAACTATCTCATTCACTGTGGACGACTTTGCAGGAAGGACTAATTGTGACCTTTGTTCGGTCCTACTTTCAGCTCGATTATATTAACAGTTCGGCCCATTTAGCCGAACGCTTCAGCCACTTGCTCGTTTGATTGTGATTCAATTGGCATGCAGCGAACACATTCTATAATCTCTCAAGTGCCTTCTACATATGATTTTTTGTCACGTACGTTGAAACATGTGACTTTATTAGTTGATGTGCAATCGTTATATGGCCGATTATGTAGTATTAATAAGTCAATGCAAGAGAAACTCTAGTATCAAGTACTCTATTTCCACTTTGCACCCAAAAAAAGAAAAAAAAGAAAAAAAAACGAAGTGAATATAGTATAATTCGAAGCAGTGCACGGCACCACAAAAGGATATGAACCATTTGAGTCACTATGATATTTCATATTTCTTTTTGTTCATTATAACACAAAAAGTGATTTTTTGCATATTGTGCATTGAACAAAGTTAACATGCACAACTAATATCTAAGAATGGTAGTGGAACTAGGCGGTCCTTTCTTGGATCATAACCGGAAGACCACCTCTCACGGTGGCGGTCAGCCCTGGCGCGAACCGCGGCGTATGACTAGGTGTCGCCAGCCGGATATCAAACCTCCGGATCAATGAAAGAGCAACACTTTTCATTTCAACCAGTGCCATTTCTTTCCCCAAACAAACCCTTAACCCGGCTTGAAAAACTGGGTACTTAAAAGGACTCTCTTGCTTAAAAGCCCCATTTTCCAGCCACCTTTCTGGCTTGAAATCCAAGCAATCTGAACCCCAAATCTTCTCCATTCGACCCATTGCATAGGGATGGTATGTAACCCTTGTACCCTTCTGAATAAATGTCCCATCTGGTAAAACATCGTCTTCTTGAGCAAACTTTGAATCAAATTGTACAGGAGGGTATAGCCTCATACTCTCATGTAATGCAGCTTGTAAGTAATGCATTTCCCTGATTTGTTCAAAGCTTGCCGGTTCTTGAGTTGTTCCGATGATCCGATCTGACTCAGAACGGATTAGGGATTCCACATGTGGGTGCCTCCCCACGAGCCAAAAGAAGCTTGTCAGCGCCGAAGCAACGGTGTCACGGCCGGCTAGTAGGAAGCTAACGATGATGTCTCGGAGGTACCTGTCATCGTCAATGGTGGCCATGAATCTTGACAAAAGGTCTTTGTGATCGGAGAAACCCATTTTTCGCTTGTGCTTTATTGCTTCATCTGCAAGGATATCAACCAATTTAATGGCTTCTCTGAGCTTCTTCTCTGAACCCAAATTTAGAACCCTCTTGAGCTTCCAGATCAATGGCGAAGCTGTCATGGCTCTTTCTGCTGATAATCTTGACGCAAGATCAAAAGCCATTGAAAATTCTGAAATGGGTAGTGATAATTTAAGGCAACCAGGATCAAACCCAAATGAAAATTTACATATATTATCGAATGAGAATCGTCTAAAAACGTCTTGTAAATCCAAAAAACTCTCTTCTTTCCCAGAAACTGATGATAATAGAGGAATGAGTCTGGATTGAATCTCTGTGTTTACTATCTCGAACGCATGTGATTTAATGGAGAGACTACCAAGCTCTAGAATCGCCATTTTCCTCTGAAAATTCCACAAATCGCCGTCGACGTTGAAGATACCTCTACCCAGAAGATCACCCAAGATGACAGAGAATGGTTTTCCTTTTGGGTAATTCTCGAACTTTGTTTTGAGAATGTACTCAACGTTTTCTGGATTTGAAGTGATTGTATTTCCAAGAACACGAATGTGAATTGTTCCGGTGGGTGACTTCCGGAGAAGATGGGTGTACCAATCGCCGAGATTGTGAAACTCCGTTGACCAGGTTGAATCGAGGTAGGTTCGGCATAAGTCGCAGTTACAGCATGGTTTTAGTCTCAATATGAAGAGGAGGAGAGAGAAGAGGGAGAAAGAGAACGTGAAAGTGAAGAACAAGAAACAAAAACTGGTTTCTAGACATTGTAACCACGAAGAAGCTTCAAACTCCATGGAGAGAGAGAGAGATAGGTAGGTTTATGAGATCAAAGGCGAATGGTGGGCTTTGATTTTATATTGGAGTGTACTATAGTTTTTTGTTTTTTTTTTGTCGAATTTTTGGTAATGAGGGGGACACACACAAACACGCAGTGAGTGGTGTTTTCTAACTTTGACGCGCGAAGAAGAGTCGACATGAGAGCGACGCATAAAGGGCCATGAAAAACGCGTGCTCTAAATAAGCAAAAGACAATTTTAACTGCTCAATTTCGTCATGACTAACTACCAACCGTAATTCAACCCACGTGCTATATATACATAATACATATACAGCAGAAGCGGCCCGATATGAATAAGGTTTTTTAGTGTAAATTTTCTTTTAAAAAATTATTATTAATTGAAATACACATTTTTACTCAAATTATTGTATTTTTAAATTTTATTATTATACCTTCCCAATTGGTACCATATTTTTTTGTTTGAAACTAGTAAAAATTTATCATAGATTCTTTTGAGGCACAATTGATTTTTTAATTTTTCTTATTTTTAAGTTTTTACATCGGGATGATAGTCTATAATATATAATCAAAATAAATATATATGATCAAAAATAATTTATAATAAAAAAAAATAAACTTGGATTTAGACAAAAGTGTTAAAACTATGAAACAATAAAATTTAATGTGTAAATAACAATGGCACCCCTTGTTATTTTTGACATTTTCACTGCACGCTCTGTTGTTTTCAAAATTGCAATAGCACTCTTATCAACGTTGTCGGCATACAATGGTTGAACAACCTTAGTTCTAGTGCTAAACAAGTTCATCATTTCTATAAATTCCATCTTTTATCTCTTCACAACCATCTCTTTACATCCTAGACATGTCATCCCCATTCCCCCCCCCCCCTCTATATATATATATGTACATATATATAATATTTATATCTATTTTATTACAGTGTCCATGTGCAAAGTAGATTTTTTTATCATGATTAAAAGATTAAATATAAATAAGTTGAGCTACTATGGTTTAAAAATTAAAATATAAGTTGTTAAATTTAAACAATTTGAATCATTTGTTGTATTTTGAGTTGTGAATTAGTGGGGGCGGAGGTGATGAGCGATAACGATGGCAACATCTTTCATAGGGGCAATTGAGCAGTAGGGAGGCATGCCATAATACCTTCATAATAGAAAAGAGAGACTTACATAGATTGCCTTCTAAATTTTTTTTCCATGGATATTGTGAGCAGGGCGGATTTGGCATGGGGGCTGCCCCCACTAAAATTTTTAAAAATTTTAGGGCCAAGGTGTAATTTTAAAAAATTTTAAACTTGCCCCCCCTGAAATTTTTTTAAAAGATAGAGTATACTAATATAATTTTTAAATCTTAAAAGACAACTTTTGGATGATCCTCACATTCAACGCCTGCCTTTTCTTCTTTTTTTTTGGGTTAATCTTATTTTACACCCCGAAAGATAGTTCGAATCTCAATTTGCACCCTCAAAGAGTAAAAATCTCAATTTGCAACCTCAAAAATAGAAATTTGTATCAATGTGCACCCCCAAAGATCAAAAATCTCAATTTACACCCTCAAAGATAGCAATTTGTATCAATGTGCACCCCCAAAGATAAAAAATCTCAATTTACACCCTCAAAGATAGAAATTTATATTAATGTGCACCCCAAAGATAAAAAATCTCAATTTGCACTCTCAAATATAGAAATTTGTATCATTATGCACCTAAAACTAAATTGATAAATTATACCTAAATCCTCTCATGTTTGTCACTTAATCATTTGGACATCTTTACATTTAGAATATTACTCCTATATCTCATGACATTTATGCACGTACAACATGTAACTCATTTTCATTGATATCTGTTAATATAACCGATAAAAAATATAATTTTATCCTAATAAAAAATTATAATTTCATATTACCCTTATTTTATGGGTCCAATATATTCTAAAGTTCAAAATCAAGCTTACCATTTGAATGTCTAATAAAATGTAGATATTTATATAATATTTTTCATATTTTCCTTTTTATAAATATCTACATTCTATTAGACATTCAAATAGTAAGCTTGATTTTGAACTTTAGAGTATATCGAATCCACAAAATAAAGGGTAATATGAAATTATAATTTTTTATTAGGATAAAATCATATTTTTTAACGATTATATTAATAGATATCAACGAAAAGTGGTTATGTTTACACATGTACAAACGTCATGAGATGTAGGGGTAATATTCTAAATGTGAAGGGGTTCAAATGATTAAGTGACAAACATGAGAGGATCTAGGTATAATTTATCAATTTAGTTTTAGGTGCACATTAATACAGATTTCTATCTTTGAGGGTGCAAATTGAGATTTTTGATCTTTGGGGGTGTACATTGATACAAATTTCTATCTTTGAGGGTGCAAATTGAGATTTTTGATCTTTGGGGGTGTACATTGATATAATTTTCTATCTTTGAGGGTGTAAATTGAGATTTTTAATCTTTGGGGTGTAAATTGAGATTCGAACGATCTTTTGGGGTACAAAATGAGATTAACCCTTTTTTTTTTCCCGTAACTCCATAAGCTCCCCTGCCATCTTCGTCTTCCTCTCCTTTGTTCTACGCCTACCTTTTCTTTTTCTTTTTTCCCGTAACTCCATAAGCTCTCTTGCCACCTTCGTCTTCCTCTCCTTTGTTCTGTAAGCCATCTTCAGACTTCAGCGGTTCAGCCAACGAATCAATTCAGCCCCTTTTCTTTGTTAGTTCTGTTAGTGAATTTAATTGTTGTGCAAATTAAGTTTGAAAAAACCCTAGAAGAAATCCAATAGTATTCGTCTGGGACAAGGTGAGTTTCAGCTTCTTTGTCTCGAAATTGATCTTAAATCAAATTTTTATAATCAAAAAATTAGTTTAGTTCATGTAGAATTTATGGTTGTTTGGTGTATTATTTATAGATTTATGTAAGTTATTTTTGTTTCGTCTTGGGTCACCACTCAACTATTTTGGATTTTTGTTAAAGCTCATGTTCAGATTGGCTATCTGAAATTCTTGGTTAGTGCGATATTTCTTCCCTATGATTAAATTTCTTTAATTGATTTTTTGAAATTCTAGTTTGGATTATATTTTAAATTTATGGATTATATTTTGATTATGTGTAGTTCATTATCTCATTTGTTACGAACTTAATGACGAACTTTTAAATTTGAATCTAATTAGACAAATTTATTTTTCAATCAGCTATGGATAGGTTTCTTATAAGAAAATCAAAATTGAAATAACTATCTCCTAGTCAAGAAATAGATGATCGTGGTGATGACATACGACATTGTTAATTGAGTTATAAAGCACAAACATAATAAATCGGATAGTCTATTACATGTCCTGATCCTCGAGCTAAAGGGTGACTGTTATATTTTGAGAATCTTATATTTTGTCTAAAAACTCTTAAAAAGAATATTCTATTCTATGCAAGAAACTCCACCACTCCAAACTCTCAAAATTTTCAGTTACTTGGTCTCTATTATGGCTTACTTCAAAACACCAATCATAGTTTCTTGTAGATTCGACTCCGGACTTAACCGGATTATTACTATAACTTGACCGCCTGCACTTGAGTGTACACATTTCGGATCAAGTCATCCACCACAACTTTGATTATTTTTTTCAAAAATTAAACCCTATTTTTATATCGAGACCTATACTCAATTTTTTGTATTCCTGATAGCTTACTTTTCAATCCTCCAACTAAAATGAGTATTCACATAAAATTAACATACACACCCTTATAAATTTTTCTCAAGTTCTTAACCCATGACTAAATATTCATTATTGGACCCATACTTATTTCCTTATGTTTCTAACTATTTTAATTTTAAATCCAATGATTAAAATAAGTACTTACACCTAGACCCCCAACACAAAATAATATACCCAATTAGTTTGTTCAAGTCCCACTCTCTCTCTCCCTGGGCTAAGAATTAGAATTTTGGATTATCATCCTAATGACCAGGATGAAATTCGGAGAGCATATCTACAAAAAGGCTCATGTCAACCCCGTGAACATAATTTTTCTCAAACAAAATTTGACAAGCTGTGTCGTCGCTTTAGTCCATCTTGATTCAACAAGTTTGGTAGTTGGTTGGAGTATAGTATTAAAAAAGATGCCGCTTATTGCTTATGTTGCTATCTAATGGAAGTGATATGGGAGAGCAAGGGGGTAGTGACTCTTTCGTTATAGAGGGATTTCGTAACTGGAAGAAAAAAGAAAGATTTCAAATTCATGTTGGGGGTCCAAACAGTTCTCATAATGAGAATTGGAGAAAGTGTCAAAATCTAATAAATCAGAAGCAACATATTGAAGTTGTTTATTCTAAGTAATCAAATCAAGCTCGAAAGGAGTATCGAGTTCGTTTAACTGCAGCAGTTGATTGTGTTCGATTCCTTTTACGTCAAGGGTTAGCATTTCATGGTCATGAGGATTCAAAAAATCAGGGCAATTTTCTTGAACTTCTACGATTTCTTGTTGATCACAATGAAACCATCAACAATGTTGTTTTAAAAAATGCTCCAAAAAATCTCAAAGTGACAGCACCAGACATTCAAAAGGATATTGTCTACTTTATTGCAACTGAAACCACATGTGCAATAATCAATGATCTTGGAGATGATTTGTTTTCTATTTTAGTAGTTGAATCTCGTGATATTTCAATTAAAGAGTAAATGGTAGTTCTATTGCGCTATGTGGATAAAAAGGAATGCATCACTGAGCGTTTTCTTGGCATAATTCATGTTACTGATACAAATGTTTTATCACTTAAAGCGGCGATTGAATCATTGTTCTCAAAGTATGGATTAAGCCTTTCAAGATTACGTGGACAAGATTATGATAGAGCCAGTAATATGAGGGGAGAATTCAATGGTTTCAAAAGTTTCATCATAAAAGAGTATGAATCTATTTTTTATGTTCATTGTTTGCTCATCAACTTCAATTCACACTTGTGTCTGCTGCAAAAAATTGTAATCAAATTGCATTGTTTTTCAATATTGTTGCTAATTTATTGAATGTTGTTGGAGCTTCATGCAAACGAAGAGATATTTTAAGAGAGAAGCAAACTAGTAAGGTTATTCAAGCACTAAACAATGGAGAGTTATCAAGTAGGCGTGGTTTACATCAAGAAAGTAGTCTTCAAAGGGCCGATGATACACGTTGGGGCTCACATTATGGCACTCTCATAAATGTAATTGTTTTGTTCTCCTCTGTTATTGACATGCTTGAGATTATTATAAAGGATGGTACAACTTCTGAGCAAAGAGGTGAAGCATGTGTTTTATTGGATTCAATTCAATCTTTCAATTTCGTATTCAATTTACATTTGATGAAAGGTGTATTGGGAATTACAAATAAACTATCACAAACATTACAAAGGAAAGATCAAGATATTGTAAATGCTATGAGTTTAGTGAAAGTATCCAAACAACGTATACAAGTGATGAGGGATGATGGATGGGATGCTTTAGTCGCCGAGGTCTCTTCTTTTTGTAAAAAACATGATATTATTATTCCGAATATGGATGAGATATACATAGCTCGAGGAAGGTCACAACGTGGTGAAAAAGTCACTAATGTACAACGTTATCGTGTTGAATTATTTTCTACGGTGTTAGATATGCAACTTCAAGAGCTTAATGATCGTTTTATTGAAGTGAACACCGAGCTACTTCTTTGTGTGGCATGCCTAAATCCAATTGATTCATTCTCTGCATTCAATAAGGAGAAGTTACTTCATTTTGCTCAATTTTATCCTTTAAAATTTTCTCCAATGGAGCTCTTGATAATCAACTTGAGACTTATATACTTGATATGTGCTCCAATGAATTTTCAGAAGTTAAAGGAATTGGTGGGCTAGTTTGCAGAGAAGTTAGTTGAGACCAAAAAGAATATAGTATATCCGTTGATTTATTTGCCCATCAAACTAGCACTTATCTTATAAGCTGCCACTGCAACAGTCGAAAGAGCATTTTCAGCAATGAACATAGTAAAGAATCGATTGCGCAATCGAATGGGAGATCAATGGATGAATGATTGCTTAGTTGCATATATTGAGAAAGATGTTTCAAATATCATTGAAAATAAAATAATTATACAACGGTTCCAAAATATGAAAACTCATCGAGAAAAATTATAAGGCTTTATTGGATATTCGAGAGTTGGGAGCTTCTTTTGTACAGTATCTCAAACACTAAAAGATACTTTTGATGTAAAATTTTTTTGTTGCTTTTTTTTGTACATCACTCATATACATGAGTTGCTCCTCTAAATGACATTCTTTTGATATAACTATATTTATAAATAATTTATCAAGAATATATATTTTGATGAAAATAATGTTACAATTATATTTTGAAATTTAAGAATAAGTTGCCCCCACTGAGTCAAAATCCTGGCTCCGACCCTGATTGTGAAACAAAAAATGGGTTATTACAAGGGCAAAATATAGACAGTTGATTGATTAAATTTGTCCATATTAGCAAAAGCTATTTGTCCCTTAAACGTCTATTAACTGATGGGGAAATTTATTACAGATTGTCCCATCACAAAGGGTGTTAATGATACTTCACAAACAAGAAGGGATGCAGTGAAAATATCAAAAATTAGGAGGGGTGTCAATGTAATTTGCCCAAATTTGATATATCAGTGCTACATTAAAAAATTAAAATTTGATATAATAGCAATTTATTTTTAAAGATAATAAGAAAAAAAATTTATGTGTATCACATTATTATTGTATAAAACCCGAAGTAGTAACACCGTTTAGTGGATTACCTTGTTATGATTTTACCTCAACCACTTGAAAATGTGTGTCCTAAATAAATAATAGAGAGAGAGAAAAAAAAATTCACGAAATTCAACGCTATATATGTTTTTATATTTAGGTCATGTATTTGTTCTAGAATTATTCAATAGATATATTATATGTATCGTTCAAAGGAAGACGGGGTTTGCCTCATTTGGTCATAGTCTTTGCAAAAAAGAAAAAAAAAAAATCAGGTCATAGTGGGCAAAAATAAATGCTGTCAAATTAAGTAAGATCTTAATATGAATGAGTAATGGTTGATTGACTTAAAAATTAGACTTGATAATCTCAACCAGTGAATAGATAGTAGGTCCCAATAAATGTTGTGACCTACAGTGAAATTAATGGTTGAGATTATCGAATTTAATTTTTAAGCCTACTTTTTAATGATCTTAAATTAGAGAGAGAAAGTTGAGGAAAGAGAAACTCTTTGACTTTATGTGATCATGAATCACAAAAAACAAAATTCACACATAATTTATATTTAAATCTATACTAATAATAAAAAAAACTAATGAGAAATTTTTTTGAATTTCTGTTATATCCATACGTAATCATACAAAGACAATCATATCTTATTTTTTCACTTTAACTCTCAAATATTTCCCTTTCCATGAGTAAATATTTATAATTATAATTGCAATAAATATATAATATTACGTATAGGATGACCTTTTATATTCATAATATTAGAGAAAATTAAAAAATAATATAATATTTCAAACCCTCACTTTTCAAATAGTAGAGAAAATCTTCTATCTTTAAAGGATAAAACTATATTTTCCAAAATTTATTTACCAAATATTGTCTCCCAAATAATGTATTCAAATCTCATACATTAAATGTTTAGAAGAAGTTAGTAGACCTCACTGATCTAACCAACCACACTAATTTGTAATACAAAATTTAGTAAATAATTTGTTAATCATAACATTGTTTCTGTTTAAATAATAGAGGTTATTGGTATTTTGGTTCTTCTTTATAGCTTTTATAGCTCACTCCACTTCTCTCTTTAGGTGTTATTTTCCTTTATAAGTTATCATGGATCTTATGAAGTAACACTTGTAAATAATATTAAAGATGATGAGCTCAAAGTACAAGAATTCTTGGTTTTTAATGTGATTTTTCTTTTGAAACAACTATATGCAAATTTTACTTGTTAATTAAATTTTTATTCATTTCTATTGAGTTTTAATCTATTTTTTGGTCTTCAATTATTAAAATTTTACTATATAATTATAACTTTTTCCAATCCAGAGGTAATTTGGGATGAGAAATTCTATATTCTTGATAGAAATTATAGTAAGTGTTGCCCACAACCATGGTAAAAGCAAAATATTTGAAATATAAATATTATAAACAATCAATAAGTATTCAAATTAACGACATAATGTGTTCCTTTTATATTCTATCTCTTTTATTTTCTAATTTACACTTATTTTATGCATACATAAACCACAAATATGGAGATAATTTGGGTATAAAGTAAAAAAAAAAAATTATAATTATAATTCAAAATGGTCCACGTGCATCGTAGGTGGACACCAACTAGCTATTTTAAAGAGTTTGGTGGTCCACTAATTTTTTTTAGGGAAAAATTTCTAAAAAGTCATAATTTTTCATTCATAAAACCATTGAGTCATACTGAATTTCTATTAAAATAATAAAGTACTAATTTTCAAATTTTACTCTAAAAAATATTCAAAACCCCTTGAATAATATATTTTATTCCAATTTTGTTTTTCTCATAAAACCCAAAATCTCTCATTTACCTATAATTTCATTACCCATTCTAATTTATGGCCTGTATTTTAAAATCAAGTTTTCGTTTTATTTTTGCAAATAATCAGTTATTTCGGTTGTTGAGCCATAAATCTGTGTTCTCCATTGTGAACCAATTTTCATGAAATTGAGCGATGAGAATAATTTTTTCGTATATAAGAATAAGGTTGCATATATTTGGCCCAGAGTCGACTTTACAATAATTAAAACCACCTTAAGCGAAAATTTAAAACATAATCCTTTCATAACACAGTACAAATATATGAGAATAGTACATAAAAAACATTGCTATTTTATTTAGAATAATTAAAGTAGATTTCTCCGAAATTTTCAAGAAAACAAAAGTAAAAATTTCAAAGTTTGTCTTAGAGGGTTACTCTCTTGTCGGCTACTTTTTTAGGCGTTATCCCTTAAGTTTGCTTGACTTTAATCAGAAGAGCGGCATGACTGGCCCCCTCATGCTTTCCTGTGTGAGAGAGAGTAGCATACAAATATGAAGGAAACACGCCATTCTTGATCAGATTAGCCGTTGAATAAAACATTTTAGTTACTTTATTATGTTGTACGCTTAATACGTTGTTATCCAATGAGAAGATTTTGGTGGAGAATTTACCAGTCTTTTCCCAGAGAGAGATGGGTGAAAAGACGTTTTGCTTTGCGACTTGGAATGAAGAAGCATAATTTCATGCTATTGATGGTTCTATTCAACAACATGATATTCACGTTTTAAAAATGGGACAATTTCAACATAAAGAGGTTGACAGGACTATGGAGGGAATTTACGTGGTTTAGTTTATTGGGTGGGGCTATTTCTTTCTCCCAATTTTTTTGTTTCTATCTTGTAAAATTATAAATTATAAAACTATTAAGTTCACCTTATTATTCACTTCACTAATAACTAAGTTCACTATATTCTATACCTGTCATATTAATAACTAAACTAGTTTCAATTTTTATTTTTAAGATTTCTTTCTATATCTCATTTCATATAGTTTATACAAAATATAATCAATTGGATTATTTATTAAAATTAAATAAATAATTATGTATAAACTGTATGATTTAAAAAAGGAAGACTTGATCATCTTTTTTTTTTCCTTTCCATTTTCAAGAAACTTAGCATCAGACGTGACATTTAACAAAGATTCCAAGAAATTTCTTTCTGTACATTGAGAAATTACATGTGAAGAAGATATTTTTTTCTGTGAATTCTTTCAACCGACAAACTAAG
Organism: Ilex paraguariensis; assembly: GCA_963454935.2. Classification (NCBI taxonomy): domain Eukaryota; kingdom Viridiplantae; phylum Streptophyta; class Magnoliopsida; order Aquifoliales; family Aquifoliaceae; genus Ilex; species Ilex paraguariensis. The sequence continues at coordinate 24,170 of CAUOFW020002577.1, forward strand.
AAAGGAAGAAAAAGAAACCCGTAGTAAAACCGGACTATTATTCCAACGATGAAATTAGAGGAGATAGAAATCAGACGGTAATAGTTGAAGCAATTTAAATGAAAGAAACCTAGCAATTAAGTATATTTTGTGTATAGACTTTATGAGATGAGTATAGAAAGAAACTCTAAAAGTAAATATTGAGATAAATTTTGTTATTAATGAAGTGGCTATAAAATGAAATGAACTTAATTACTAGTACGGTGAATATAAAAAAGGGTGAACTTAGTAGTTTTATAATTTATAGTTTAATAGGGTGAGAACTAAAATTTGTGGGGGTGAAAATAGTCTCACCTAGTTTATAAAAATCTATATTAACGGATTAAAGTTTGATAAGTTTTATTTTCTCATTAATTCTTGATAGTGAGTAAACATGAATTACACCCTATATAACAATTAAATTTCTCTTTGTGCTTCGGTCTATGAGACTTATATATAGGTCGACGATAACAACTAATTCCAACAATTATAGGGATTAATCAGATAAAAAAGAATTTCAAATTAATTTGGATTGAATTTGTTGATCCCATCAGTTACGAGATTGCATATATTTGGTCCAGAACCGACTTAACAAAAATCAAAATCACCCTAAGCGATAATTTTAACAACATAATCCTTTTATAGCGCATTACAAATATATGAGAATAGTACATAAAAAAACATTTCTATTTTATTTAGAATAATTAAAGTAGGTTTCTTCGCAGTTTTCAAGTAAAGAAAAGTAGAATTTTTGAAGTTTATCTAAGAAGGTTGCTCTGGTGCGGCTACTTTTTTAGGCGTTATCCCTCAAGTTTGGTCAACTTTAATCAGAAGTGCGGCATGACTGACCCCCTCACGAGAGAGAGAGAGAGAGAGTAGCACACAAATATGAAGGAAACATAATAACATGCTATTGATGGTTCTATTCAACAACATGCTATTCACGTTTTACAAATAGGACAACTCAACATTCAGAGGTTATATTTTTCATCAATCTTATGTCTGTCAAGATTTTTTATCATGTTTTTTGTTTGAAGTGATGTGGAACAATTGTTACTATCAAAATAAATAAATTTTATTAATATTTAATTATGAAAATTATATCACGTCCTTTGAAATAAAAAAGTTGATAAACATACCATTACTGATTTTTCATTAATTTGCGAGAATAACAATCAAATTTCTCTTTGTACTCCAGTCGATTAGACTTACATTCAAGAACCAAAGTCTGATAGAATGGATACCAGTCCCACTTACATATTGTGCCATAAATTGACTGCTGCTTTTGCAGTGTCTCAGTCAATGTCGATCGAGAGAGAGAGAGAGAGAGCATGTTACATGTGTTTTGAACGAGAATATCCACAAATGGGAGGCAGCATATATCGGGTCTTAAGTCCTTTGCTTTTTATATGTATGCTAACAATAATTCTGAGGTTGAAATTAACCTGACAAAATATAATACAATCTGATTACTTAACATAAAATTAATAGATTTAAGTTCTATTTTAACAGATTTAGATGATAAACAGGTTGAACCACCAAACTCTTTCTGTTACACGAGTTGTGTCTGAATAAAGTATATTAACCCGTTTAACCGTTTAAATTTTAAATAGGCATACATAACAATTGAACCTATAACTTGTTCAATTTTGATGCGCCAGGCTCATTTCATGTTGAAAAGCTCAATCTTATTCAAATAGTCTAACTTCAAGAGATCCACCAAGTTCAGCCTAATGAGATCAACCTGGTTAAGATTATCAAGCTCCAGGAGTTACATTAACAGGGAGCACATAAGGTCATCCAATGCCTCATCCTCGTCTCCTTGGAGAGAGTCAACCATCATCTCATCCTTTGACCGAGTCCTATGGAGAGTCTTGTCACCGCCTATGAAGAGTATTGTAACTGTCTCGCCCGTTGAGAAGAAGGCACCACCTTCGTCAGATCAGCTATTTGATTACTATTAAATTACCTCAATCCGTTATAACCGTCAGACTAACTATTCAATTATTATGCCTAATGAGGCGACTATAAATTGTAAGTCCCGTCAACACTTAAGGGGCAATACACTCATTCATGTATAATTCTCTCCTCTTCTTCTCAAAGTTTGTAATTGTCTGCTCTGCCTACACACTTGAGTTAATAAAATACCGACGACCATTGTCATTCAAAGTGAACGTATTAATTTGTGCATCATCAAATTTTAATTTTAGAAGCTCATATTCCATTCTCAGCCCAGCCCATCAGCCGCTCTGCACCTTTAGTAATTGGATTTTGTGTACAAATATATTTTTTGATAAACAGATCTATAATTGTGGTGAATGTAAGTGTTATTGTTTGAACTCAAAATTGACCCAAAATCGCCCATTTATTTGATATATTTTACGGATAAAGGAAATTAGAGATAAATAAAGAAAGAGAGAAAATTAGAGATAACTAAAAGAAAGAGAAGAGAGAGATAGATGAAGAGAGAGATAGATATAAATTAACGAAATTGTTTGTTATTAAAGAGTTTATTTATTGAATAGTCAGGTATTAGGGACCATACAAAAAAGTTGATATTTGTGGGTGAGAAAAAAAAAATTACACAATTGAATTAAAATAGATAAAAATTAAATTAATTTTAATTATTATTATATTTTTATAAATTAAAATTTTAATTTTTTAAACTGTAACATTAAATCAGTATAGAACTTGGCGGCGACAGGTTGTTTTTTTGTCATAAAGTCCCAACTGCCATCCCTATGACTCGAATACTTACCAACACGTTTTGCACGTTCTAAATAAGGGAGAAAGTTCTGACCCAAAAAAAATAAAATAAGGGAGATAGAATCGCTACCAAAACTATTTGTGTCGTGGACTTCAAAAACGTTCTAACTTCAAACCGTTGGATGGGACCGTTTGTTTTTTTCTTTTTTTCTTGTTTTTTTTTTTTGGCTTGGGGAGTTTTTTCCACAACACAGACAAAAAAAATTGGTGGTTGGGCCGGCCGATTAACCAACTGTTCAGGCTTAATTTGGATGGGTTAAGTCTAACCAGTGTTTCTGCAAGTTGTGACGCGCTAAAATTTGGGGTCTTTTAATTTATTAATTATCCATCAACTTGCAATAGTACTCGTAAAATGTTGCACAATCCAGCACCACGTCATCACATCCTCTTCATCAAGATTATAACCCATGCTAAGTTTGGTCGTATAAGTATGACTCGGACACATATCAATCATTTGACCATTTCAAGGTCATCCCCATTAATTTGATTTTAGTGTTTATCAAATTACATCATCCCAACAAGAGGGCTCAAGATGTGAGAGTTATATTAAATTTTTGAAATTTTAGAAGAAGTACTGGTACCTCTTACACTTAGTATCGGTAATTTGTTCCTTTTCTCTGTCAGGACCTTTCCATTTGTCAGGTACTGATATTTGAGCCCACTATTTTTTAGGTACTGGTACTTAAACCCATTGTTCATCGAGGTATCGATACCTTAACTCACTGGAATCCAGATATTGGTACCCGTGCAATACATAAAATTTATAAAAAAATTGTCTTTCAAATCTCATTCTTGACCCCTCTCTCTCTCTCTTCCCTCTCTCCTACTTTATTAGAAATTAGGAAGAGAATTATAAAAATTATAGGAGTATAAAAATTAATTTTCAAAAAAATTGAATAAGTAGTGGATAGGTATTCAAGGGGTTTGTGGGCAGTTAATTGGGACACTTTATAAGAGAGTTTGTGAGTTGTTATTTATCCTTCAACATACATATTTCAACACTTCATCATATTGATGATGATATAAATAGAAGAACTATATCAATACAAAGACTGGAATGACTTCAATCTTTTGGTTTTTGGAGGAGTACAACACATTAACTATGTACTCTCTAATGCATTGCAATTAAATTACAATTACTCTTCAAAAAACATAAACAAATCTTGAAAAAAAAACCCAATGGTGTGAAACAAAAGGTCGTGGGTCTTTATGATCATCATCATTTGAATACGTATCTCACTACGCCTGGAAAATGAGTGTTCATGAAATAGTCTTCCCAATCAATACTCTTGGGGTCGAAATAGAATATGTTTGTCTCCATGTCACTCTCTGCTACCACCCTTCGTAATTTTTCGGTGTTCATGTCGTCAAAGCTGTGTAGAAAGACAAGTTCATTGTTACAAATTTGTAAAACTTACCAACACATTAGATTCACATCAAATTTTTATCAATCCAAATCTGTGAATTGTGAAATCAAATCTACATTCGGTTCATACAACCGATGGATTTGATTTTCATAGTTTCATATCTATATTTGTAAAAAAGTAGATGAATTTGAACCGATCGGATCCAATTTGAATAACTCAATTAAAAATGAGTTTTAGCAAATTAGATTTGAATTTTATCAAGTTTACTCAATCCAAATATGTGATATGTGACCAATCAGATCTAAATCAAAATTTAATCCACGATTGACCTATATATACGAACTAAGTGAACTTTTCTTTTGTAAACATTAATAGAAAATTGTACTTACACGCCCTTAAAGAATATGTAGGGCCCATAGAGTTCAATCAACCGAAAAACATGATTAACCCTTCGTCGAAGATCAAGGTGCATGTCACGAAAAAACTGGCAAAATGCCGTATTCACTATTTGTAATCCCTGAAAAATATTAGAGAAGAAAAAAATAAGATGGCGTCAGTGTTTGTAACAGTGAGGAGAGACTCAAAGCTGGAGTGCAATTAAAGCGTGGCATAAAAATTTTAAAACAAATGTGATTGTCAAACGTCAAACGTGCACACACACACACTCCCCCCCCCCCCCCCCCCCCCCCACCACAAAAAAAAATTGTTTCTTCTTATTTTCGTCTTCTGCTACCATCAATATTCATATGATCGAGGACAATCACTAGTCGCAAATAATTGGGTAATAATATTATGATGATTTGAAAACAAACCTTCAAGGGAAGCAAGTAATGAATTGCCATGTATCTGTGGAAGCTGGCCACAGTGCTCAACACTTTAATCTTGCCTACTATGACAGGCTTTCCTTCCTTATTGATCCATGGATTCTTCTGGAAGTAACGAACGCCATAATCTTGAAATTTAGAGATTATGATAGGGTTTCCTACTGAAGAACCCACTTGGTAAATGCTCATATCAGGTTGATTTGCATGGGCCACCATTGAAACTATCATAGCATTGACCACCATATCTGCTGGAATCTGCATGATCTCTAAATTAAAATTCATATTTTAACAACCTAAAATGTACTCCCACTACTACAGGGTTTAGGGAAGGTCAAATGTACTCAGTTTTATCCGCACATGAGCATATTACACAAAAATATAGTTGATCATATTCAAATGTACATGTACTTAGGAGCACTTGTATATTTATGCACATATGCATGTTCAACTCAAGTGTGCCATGTTGGTGTTTGATTCACGGTGATGTTATAAATCCACAAGAATAACATGATAAATGGAAAAGAAGTGCAAGAATTAATAAATGAATAAATTGAATAAATATATTCCTGAGAGATAAGCGGATATAGAAAGCTATGTTTCTTCTGATATCTAACTAGCTCGAAATATCTTTGAAATTCCTTCACTTAAAATTATATTTGAACCAAGGATGACAGATACAAAATGATACATTTTGCAATACAACCAAAGCATCGGTCATATTTAAGTTAAAAAAAAAAAAAGAATAAATACACAAATAAAGTTATCAACAGATCTCTTTTTCCATTTCATTTAATCAGTTTATGTTCATTATAGGATTACAAGTTGGTCAGAAATCTTTCATTTTTTCGAACCGAATCAATATTTCATTTTTTCTTTTTGAAAAGAAATTTCTTCTGCACACAATTCTCCATTTCCATGCATCCAACTTTTGTATCGAAAAATAGTTTTTAGGCATCGTACTTTCACTTTTCATCCAATAAGAGCATGACATGTGTATTTTTTTCAATTTTGATATTTTAGATCCCTATTCCATAATCGAAAGGAACATTTTAATTGAAGGAGAAACTGAGGAAACTCACCACATCAAGTATGTTATCAGGGTGACCAAGGAAGCATGTTATTCTTCCCTTCCCATAACCAACAACCAAGCTATCAATGGTTCTGTAAACATAGCAGGAAGAAAAAAAAATCATCACTGTGTCATTTTGATAGCTATATAATTTTATTATTATTTTTTTTTATTTTAGCTGATAGCTATATAAGAAAAGGAATTCAAAATAATAGAAATCTTGCAATTTTAACACCATATACTCTTTAAAATCCCCAGTTTTAACTAATAAATTAAAACTATTTCAAAAAATATAATTTTTTTCGTACGTAATTTGATGTCGAAAACTATTTCATGTTGTTATGCCATCATAGTAAGTAAATGAGGATTGTTGTGAATTACCTGACCCCTTCAACCCAACCAGGAAATGGCTCTTTGTATGTGCTGCTTACAATGGTCGGACGAAAGATAACTAGGGGTAAATTTTCTTTCGAGTGCGCCAGGAGCATCTCTCCCATTGCCTTTGTAAATACATAGGTGTTTGGCCATCCATACTTCCTTGCCCTATACAATTAAAAAAATCAGTATCACAAATGATCTGCTACTGTCAATTGATAAATATGTAATATGTTTAGAGTTATAGTTAGGGACTTGACAAGGGTACCAACAGAAAATTTTCGGTACCATACCTTGAAATTTTACTATTTCAAAGGACATTTCTATAACTTTTGTGGTTCATTTTATAACTTAAAATTTTATCAAATTTTTAAGTAATTTATCACTTTTGTAGGTATTTTTATCACTATTGTGGATGTTTTTACCACTGTTGTGGTAACTGTTTTTACAATTTTTATTCAGTATACAAAAAATACCACTTTTGTGAGTGATTTATCACATTTGTGAGTCTTTTTATCACTGTTGTGAGTGTTTATCACAACAAAAATAAAAATATTCACAAATATAATAAATTTCGATACTGTACCGAATTCCATTTTTCTGTACCCAAGTCAAATTCTAAAGTTAGACAATGATGGATTAAAAATCATACACCTCTCTCTCATGGGCCAGCACAAAACAAACACAGTTGCACACACAGTTTATAAGAAAATGCCCAAAAACCATAAGACCAACCTTTGGATTCCTAAATCCTTCATGGCAGAGGTAATTACTTGCTCCGAAGCCTTTTCAAGTTGGAGCTCGTTTAGTCTTTCTTCCACTACTTTCTCCTCTGCATCAATGTCAAGTCCAGGTGTCCCGTTCAGTGTCTCACCTAGCTTGTATGGGTTTTCCAGTATCAACCCCGCCTTTTCACCGCACACATAAGCTGAAAACACACACACACACAATCTCTAACACTGATGATTGGGAAGACTAATCCAGTGGGTTAATAATTAAAATAAATAATTAGCTCTAAATCAAATCTTAACACACACACAAAACATATCTATGTACTTGGGTATATACTCTGTGTAAAGCACCTTTTTTACCATGGTTAATATATGAATGAATGAATGGTTAAAATATAAGTGGGTGAGTATAACATGTTTACATGATTTACTAACTTAATGAATCACAATTATGAAATAGGTAATAAGTCCCAATAAATACTGAAACTCACTATTAAATCAATAACAGTGATCGATTAAGTCAACATTTTCAGTTAATGTAACATTGCTCTAAAAAGTAAGTATGATAAACATGTTTAGAGTAATGAAAAGATTAAAGGTATATAGGTAGATCTACTACAATCAAAAGATTAAAATTTAACAAGTAAGATAAATTGTTGAGTTGAATTTAAGCGATCTGAGCCGTTGTTGTGTTTTATGCATGCAGGGTGATTATATAGATATAGCGGTTATATATGAAGCATATTAATGTTAAGGAACAATACTAACCAGTTGAGACATGGAGAAGCAAGTTTAACTTAACACACTTTTTGGCGAAGTTCAGAACATGCCTAGCTCCTATTGTATTGATTCTTAGTGAAACATCATATCTGCATAACATAAATTTGAAAGGAACATTAAATAAATCTATCTTATGTTAAGATAAACTAGAATCTGGTAGCCCCACATGAACATACCTTTCCTCAAAGTTGGTTGTTGCAGCTAGGTTAACCACCACCTCTACTTCTCTCCACGTCTCTTCCAACAAAGTAGAGTCCTTTATCCCCAAATTCTCAAAGGTAATGTCACCGGGGACCAGATTGACTTTTTGTGAGATTAGGGTATTTAGATTTCCACCCCATTTGTCTTTTAAAACTTTAAACAGGTCCTTCCCTACCACCTAAATGAATAGAAGAGCTAGTCATTATCTATAATATCTGTCATCATCAGTATATTAAGTGCACATGAAAGTGAAAATAAAACTTTGATCTCTCTCTGTCTTTGTGTGTGTATATATAAACACACACACATACAGGTGTGTGTGGGTCTATATATATATAAACGTGAGTATACCCATTTGTCTACAATTAATGTGATCTTTTTCTAAAGAGTCCTTAAACTTTTTCTCATGTTTTAAAATTGTCTCTGAATTTTCAATTGTATCAATTTAGTCAATAAATTATCAATTTTGTATCAATTAAGTATTTTCGTCAATTTCAATTATTAGAACAAATGAAAGCATATTATGTGGACGGCTACACGTGGATTTTGACTACGCTTGTTTTAGTAGTTGAAATGGATGGAAGAACTTTATTAACACAAAATTTATAGTTCATGGACTAAATTGAGACAATTAAAAACTCAAATATCATTTTAAAACATTTTGCAAAGTTTAAAGAATAATTATGATATTTACCCTTCTCTTAATGCACTTTTGTGGATTCAAATCGTCCACAAAAGAGCCATGCAAGGGGTGCAGTTTAGATATTTCGACAAGTTTGTGGATTCACCACCTGTTTGCCTGCCAAGAAAAGAAAAGAAAACTGCACGATATGCACACAACAACAGTGGGTGGCTGCTGTATTATCTCACCTCACTGTTAAAACGTTGCAAAGCTGACTTGTTATCTGCAGCTCTTAGAAGAAGATACAGCTTCTTCACATTTGGTTGAACCCTAAGTATCTTCTCCACAAATACTATATCAGCAGAAGCAAAGTCATCAAACTTACATGCAAAAAATTATGTGTGTGTGTGTGTGAGAGAGAGAGAGAGAGAGGGAGAGAGAGAGCATACTCTTTGCCAGGAAACCAGTGGCACCAGTGACTAAAATGGACCTGTTCTCTAAGAACTTGACAATGCTACCCAATTCCATTGGCGAAGAACAATGACAAAGGAGAGAGACCGAGTATGATAGAAAAGGAGGGAGAGACTTTTAGAAGTAGAACAAAAGAAACCCACCGAGAACAAGGATGGATCAATGTAGTGCATTTCACATATATATAGAGGAAGGGCTCGAACTGATATAAATGATGAAGTGCACGTAACTAGCTGTTGTTTTTTTTTTTTGTAGATTGAGAATCATGTTTAGTTTATAATTAATTTTTAATATTTGTCGATGGAAGCAACATAGATGACTCATTCCTTACCCAAAAAATAAAAACCATAGAAGCCTCATCAACAGCTTTGCCTTTGTGCTTTTGTTTTTTGCCAGAAGGGGGAGGAGGGGGGCATGGAGATACTTTAGGTGTTTGTTAATGGAGCTGAGTTTTTTGTACTTGAGTATATCTAACTTTGTTTTTATTATGATTAGCAGAACTTGAACTCCCATAATGAGTTTTTAACTCTTTCTTTAAGTTTGGCTTGGAAGTTAGTTGGAGGTATTCTAAGTTAAATTCGACTCGAAATCAATCTCAAATTTTCAACAATTTTTTTTGAAAATTAAACACTAAAACCTAATTATAGACCCTAAAATAATTTTTCAAAATTTATATAACTATAAAATCAAACCCGAAAATTGTGGGGGAAAAAAAACAATAGGACAAAAAGGTCAGGAGTGAATTGTACATTAACTGGAGCTATTTGAAAAAAAAAATTAGAATTGTTCGTGTTTTAAATGGAGTTTATTTAAGTATGAATTTAGAATTGTTTGACCATAGATTTAGAATTATTTTAGCTGATCCTACCCAAGTAAAACCACACATAATTTCCTCGAATTCGGATTAAAAATTTGATCAAATTCAATTTATTTTACAATTTGAATTAACCTAAATGAGCCATAATTGAGTCAAATCCCCTCTTGGAAAGAGGAATAGATTTATTTGATTAATTAACATCTGATAATATATTTATTCTTGCATGTTATAAATCGGTTGGATAATGTTAATCAATTTCATTCAACTATATAAGACGGGTCGGGTCAAATATGGGTATTTATCTATTAAACTTGTATTTGGGTAGGTAATGACTAAATGATACTACAAAATCTCATGTTCTTGTTGGGAGATTCAGCCAAACAATTTGTCGGTGAAAGATGACCCACCAACTGCGATAAGAACAAGTTTTGTGTAATCTTCTTGAAAATAGTATGTCTTTTAAGACATAGAGACAACTATTTTCTGCAACCTTTCTGGCATAACATTCATGACTTAGGGTCAATGTTAGCTACCAATGTTACCTATCAATGCTTTTTGTTTGATCTAAATCGAAATTCGATATAAAAACTCATAACTCAATACGATCAGAATATTTGGTAGATTTTATTTCTATAGTTTATATATATATATATATAACTCTTAACAAATTTAAAATCGGATGAATTAAAACAAGGCATTTGGAATTAGATTTTAGCAAATTACACGTAAAATTTAGCTTGATGCTAGCAAATAATCACACAATTTTTAGTATGTATTTATAAGTAGTTTAGATCAAATTAATAACAATCGAAATGGATTTGGTATATTTATGTGAATATGATACAATAAATCAGAATTTTGAGGGGCTCAAAATATAAATGGTGGTAGTTGAAGTAAACAACACAGATGACCGACTCTTTGTTGGTGTGTGCATTTGCACTAAGGGACGTCATAGGTGTTTCAATTGTAGACACGAAAGATTTACTGGCATACGGTACAAACTTAAAAATAGTACAGTCTATTAACATGAATATCAAATGAGTCGGGTTAGAGTTAAATCCGATAACTCAATTTTCACATGATAAATTCGTTTAATTGATATTATATAATTAAAAGAATGCACTAACTCGTAAACGTTATAAATGGGTTGAATGATATGAATGAACTTTATTAAACGGGCTAAGACGGATGAAAAATTGTGTATTGGCGGTGGACATTATATGTGCGTATGGAAGTTGGAACACTCAACCCTACCATAGCAGAATCACGGCTATGAATTCTAAAATTATTACATAGTACACAAAAATGTGGATTAACTAATTTTGCCCATTTCTTAATTACCCGATTCATTGTGATCCATTTATTAAGCGAGTTAAAAACTGCTTGGTGTTGTTTTACATCCAGTCCGTTCTTGACCCACCTAAAACCTGTCTAACCCGACCTTTTGCCTCTGCTATTGTAGGTATGGAAATGTTTCTTACCTAAATCTCCTGTTAGAAGCTTACTGATTACCTACCGTAGTAAATTTGGACTTCTGATCTATGTGCCCCGGCCCCAAGATGTTTCTGGTCCCTCAACTCAATCCTCCTGAACCTCCCACAATGATATATATATATATAATATGCATGCAAATGAGCAATATTACTTAGACTTAATAAATAAGCATATACTAAGGTAACCGTAGTATAGTACCAACCCATCAACCGTAGTAGTACGTTGTATCTCCGAATAATATTCATAAAATATTATTGTAGGTGAGTATGTCAAAAGTCTAAACGCATCCAAGGATGCGTGACTGATCTTGCATTGTAACGTACGTGTGTATGAGAGAGAGAGAGAGAGAAATGTCCGATTGACCTAATTTACTATGTAAACTGAAAGTACTCTTATGACTCTATAATCCAGCTTCCACTTTAATTCTATATACTCAAGTACTTAATTTACATTCCACAAAAGAACAGTTTTATTTAGAACACAAATCTGGCTACATTTTAATAGAATAGATCAAGTGCATAGTTAGAAAAACAAGTTGGTATTGCTGATACAACAATTTCCAACAGATATTTTGGTTGGTTCTGATGAACACCAAAGGTAAACTAATTCCTTTATGTAGACTTTTAGGTGTTTCCAGCTAGCTAATACAATGGTATTAGTTGAAGGTCGTTTTTTTTTGTCATAGCTCTTGTCTAAAAGGGAAGAATATTATTATATTATAGAACCCAAAGTTATATTACAGAATCCAACCCATGCCGGAAGAATCTAGTCAAAATTATCAACACTGACAAGAAAGTTCGGTGACGATGAAGGGTTGTGACGATAAAGCATGGCGATGAGTATAAGGGATTGAAGGCTTGCGTCTGCCAAATAGTTATGTCACTGATGACCAAAAGATCCAAGAATACCCAACCCCCAACCCCCCAAAAAAACAGAAAATAAAAAAATAATAACAACAAACATTAAATAATTGATCTTCTCAAGGTAACTCTAAATTGCAGCGCTTGACATTGTCATGTCTGTGGTGGTGATTGTTGATAGTCATTATCATGATTAATTAAGTTGGTTATACCTTAACTTCAAAGATTCGATGATTAAATTATCTTGGTTTTTAAACTTTTATTGTCACTATACTTTTCTTAATTTTGAACTTATTGCCTAAATTATCACCCTTTAATCATGTCAATTTTGTGTTATTTATTTTATTATTCATGTCATATCATATACGGGATCTTGTCAATTCTAGCCTATTAATTTCTTGTCGAATTTAAGTAGAATTTTTGTGTTGCGTCAAAAATTATCTGCCCCTAATCTTATCATCCTTGTGTCCCATGTTTCCAAAAACAGTTTGTTTGCCTCACTGGTAAATCGTAATTTAATCACATTAGGTGAGCAGTTCCTGTTGGAATTTGGTGGGTACAGTTGCCCTAAATAGCACCCCACAGGAATAGAAACATATTGATGTTTACACTAGTCTATTCCACCCCCACCATCCTACTACTAAATAGGTTTCAATTTTGTAGTCTTCTCTGTGCTTTCAAGATCTTGTTCGCAAGAAAAAGATTTGAGTTGCTGAAAGAATATATATATATATATATTTTACAGAGTATTCAGGCTTATGTTTGAGTCGGTCACCATAATTTGAACTAATTTAAAGACTTATTCTCTGAAGAATAAGGATGACTTGTCCTTAAAGGTTATAGAAAGTATCAAACTTTAGAACTCTTACTTGTAAGAGAATATGTTTAACCTCATAAGGATTTATTTAAGTAGAAATTTATCCTTTTGCTATTGGGAGTCAAAACATTGAACTCAAAAGGAAAATATCCTTATCTATATAATAAAATACAACATAAAAAATAATTTATTTTTTTACAAATAAGATCATTTTAAATTTTACTTTAAAGTTAATCTGACGGCTAATATTAACTCCCCAAATTTAATAGAGAAAATATACCCCCTAAGGTTGTGTTTGTAGTTACTTTTCAAAAGTACTTCTAGAACTTGTGACTTCTCATAAACACTTAAAAAAAATTGGGTTTTGAACAGTTTATTTTAATTACTTCTAAATAAGTCAAAAGTAATTAGCAAAATAAATAAATAATTTCTACTTTTTTAAAATCATTTCTCTATAAAACACTTCACCGTCCTACCAGTGTCGTCGCCACCCCACCACAACCACTACCAACCACCCCCCCCAAAAAAAAAAAAACCACCACCATTATCATCGTTACCCTACCATCACCGTTGTCACACTATTGTCGCCACCATCACTGTTGTCGCCACTCCACCATTAGCACTGCCTCACCACCATCATCATTACTACCACTGTCGCCATCACCACTGACGCCACCCCACCACTGTCGTCACCACCTCACCATCACCCCCACCCCCACCACCACTGCCCCCCCCTTCATCACCACTACCATCGCCACCCACTACCGATTGCTACCATTGTCGCTCACCGTCACTACTATCATTATCTCATTTTTATATTAATTACCACTACCAATATTATCTCACCACCACCATTTCCCGCCGCCACCACCATCGTTGTCTACCACCACCCACCATCACTCGTCGTCGCACATCTACCACCACCACCCGTCATCGTCCACCATTGCCGCCACCCACTATCACCCACCCCCACCACACCTACCACCACCATCGACATTCGTCACCAGCTACTATCACCGTCGCCCACTACCACCATCGTCACTCCACCACTACCATTATCAACCACCATCGTCATCGCCTACCACCATCCATACTCATTACCATCACCACCATCAACGTTGCCACCCAAGAATACCGTCATCACTACAGTTGTCACTGTCCACCACCACCATCGCCACTATCATCACTCACCTTCACTATAATCGGTGCTTAAATTCTTTTTTTTCTCCGCTATGTTAGTAATTTAATTTTGGGTATGAATATAAATATGTTTATACTTGATAGTTTTTTTTTATTATTCTATACCTTCAATTACGAGCAAAAACTAATACTTTTATAAAAAAAAAACATAAATTAAATGGGCTCCATAGAATGGAAATTAGTTTGTAACAAAAAAAGACGGACTTTCCATCTACCATGAGATATTGAGGTGAAAAAAATGATTTAAGTCATCTCACACTAAAAGTAGGATGAGATATTGAGTCATAAATCTCGTTCTTATGATTTCAATAAATACTTTTAAATTACATCCAACTACTCAATCAAGGAAGACTCAAACCTAACCACCCTGCTTTCGGAGATGACGAAGACATTGCTTGAAAATCTTATTAAATTTAGATCTGATTCAAATCAAAATTTGATCCATCAACCATCTCTAGATAGGAGTGACAATCGTGTCTTTATCATTTCTACTTCATGTCAAGCACTAACTAATCTTATCATCCTTGTGTCCCTTGTTTCCAAAAAAGTTTGTTTGCATCACTGGTAAGTGGTAATTAATCACATTAGGTGAGCAGTTCCTGTTGGAATTTGATGGGTACAGTTGCCCTAAATAGCAACCCACAGGAATAGAAACATATTGATATATACATTAGTCTATTCCACCCCCACCATCGTACTACAAAGTAGGTTTCAATTTTGTAGTCTTCTTTGTGCTTTCAAGATCTTGTTGGCAAGAAAAAGATTTGATTTGCTGAAAGAACAAAAAAAATTTTTTACAGGTTATTCAGGCTTACACCAACTACTTACTCGAGTTCTAGGTCAACCACCGTAACTCAAGTTAATTTAAGAACACATCCCCTGAAGAACAAGGGTGACTAACCCTTAGAATGTATGAAAAATATTGAATGTAAGACCTCTTCCTTGTAAGAGAATTTACTTGACCTCAAAGGTATTTATTTAAGTAAGGATTTATTCTTTTGCTATTAGGAGTCAAAACATTGAACCTAAAAGGAAAATATCTTTATAATTTTATAAGAAAGCGTAAATTAAATGGGCTCGTTTTAAGGGAAATTGGTTTGTTACGAAAAAAGATAAGACTTTCCTTCGACTATGAGCTGTTGAGGTGAAACAAATGATTAAATTTGTCTCAGACCAGAAGTAGGATGAGAGATTTACTACGACGACCTCAATATATTCTTTTAAACCACATCCAACTACTCAATCAAGAAAGGCTCGAACCAAACCACCCACCCCACTTTCTAAGATGACGGAGACTTTGCTTGACGTCTAGTTCTGAAAATCTAATGCCAACGTAACTTGGCCAATGCATTTGAGTATTTGCCATGGAAGCAAGCCATCTGGTAGTTGCTGCTTTTACAAAGTCAGTCATATGCCTGAGGATCATCCGATGCAGGCCCCGAAAATTTGAATTTAATTTAAAAACTTCAATCCGAATACACAACATGACTCATTTCACCATTCATATCTTTATCGGTAAAAAAAAAAAAACAATCCAAATAACTCAATTAAACTAAATTTTCAAAAATTATATCCAATTGATTTATCCAAATTCAGATCAAAATCTAATCTATTGACAAGTCTATTCATTAGCGAACAAGACAAGATGTTGCAAAACGAAATAAAGAATATTAGACGAAGGACTAACAAATTTAAGCCACTGGGTCCAATTATGGTAGTTAGATTCACTAACATATATTGATGACTTACTTCAAGCTTTATTAACTGTAAAACAAGTAAAACTCAGTGCAAGAGAACTTCTAAAACATCTTATCTTAAAGGAAATGACAAAATAAAACAAACACAATGATATAACGTGGTTCGATTCTAACATTCATATCATACAAAATCCAAAACACAACATTGGTATTGCTCTCTAGATAATATATTACATGAACTATATACCAAAACTTATAGGTCAATGATATATGTACATCATGTGTTCAAACAAAAATGCAATAAACAACCACAATCATGGGTATTCAATTAAGATTGTGAATTAGGTATCTGGCATTCTCAATAGTCTCATGATTGATGAGATTAACAACATGAAATCCCATATTGGCAAGTTCAATACCAAACTTACCATTTGTACCATCCTGAAAAGTCTGATAAGCTATATAAACTTGAGCTTCATGTTAAATAAGAAGAATTAACCAAGTTATCATATTTCTTTATGCCAATTTCTACACCTCTTAATTCAATTTGTCAAAGTCGAGTGCAGAAGAGAAATTATGCATAACTTTGGTCGACTGGCTCAAAGGCTAGTTGACTAATTCTATTGCAGAACACCCCCATTTTAATTTTTGGTTTTGTGTTTCAATTTTATTAATACATCCACCAAGTCAGAATCTACTGATTCTTATCTCTCTCTAAGAAGTGAATTCATATGTAATAACATCAATCTAATTGAGCAGTCAATATTTCAATCATGCTTTGATCTATCAACAATTCACCAATTTCACCGATCAGAATAATTCATATGCTGCATGTGCATGCGATCCAATGTACTTCGTATTTGAATAAGAAGTAAAGCATGCAAGAAAATATTGAAGAAAATACCACACCTCCTATCCTATAAACATACGACATATAATAGTTTGGCTGACCTCGGCCTACATCAAGTTTTCAAACCACCTTACTTGAGCTTCAATCCACAAGCAATGGTTTTCTAGGCTAACCCAACAACCATATGGTTCCAAATGGTCAAACAACTAGTCAACCTAGAAATACTCTTATCTGGGATTTGTACAAGTATTCCTAGAGTATCTTTTTAATCTACCTAGAGAGCTCTTGCAAGACGGCACTCAACCAGGAAACATGGGACTAGCTTGACAACCCACCTAATGAATCTGGCTGGTGACGTTTTCCCTTAAACAAACCTACAAACAAGAAACAAAAAAGGTTTTTCTTAAAGCTTACCCAAAAATTTGAAGCCACTATAACACAAATAATGAAATATAAGTTCACTTTAAATCAAGCCTTCCCACAAGCAATTCACACAAGGAGTTATAACCTAACCTTGAGTCAAGCGCCTGTGTGAGTAGAGGTCCATGTGTGTCCAAATACGCAAAGGGAAGTAATAACTCTTCAATAAAAGAATGGCTACACATTGACAATTTTATTCTTCAAAATACTTGAGCTTATGGGACTTTAGATGATGAAAACATGATGTAAAATGCATTCTAAAGCTTTTTTAATCTCTCTTGGTTGCTCTCTAATGTGAACTAGTGATTTAGGATCTCAAAACATCAAGTTTCCACTAAAAACTGTATATGTGTGTAATTGAGCAACGTCTTAAATATGGATAGCTTTTGTCAAATTTGGACACCAGAGTGAACTAGGTAACTCCAATTCAGTTTAGCAGACTGCTATGCCTAATCAATTTTTTTTGCTCCCTACATAATACCAATTAGTCTGCAGTGTTTAGTTTCAAGTTTCAACTATCTAAGAACCTCACAAATTCTTCAAGCTGTCTCCAATCAGATAGATGGATTTGGTTCCATTTGCATATATGGAATCATAATGGTTTAACATTTGATTGCTGAACGATTTCACACTTTGTCACTTTGAATTTCCATTTCAACTAGACACTAACATAGATATCAAGACCTTGTAAATCCGGGATCCCAAGCTACCCTAGAACTAATTCCCACAATGCTAGATCATCACCTATCATCAAATAGAACTCATTGTATTCAAGTAGATCCTGCATCAATATACGATTTCAACTACACCAGAGACCCATGTTTGGCTAGTTGGACAGTCCAGGATTGAGCTTCCTGTTCCATCAGAAAACAAAATTCTAACCCTGGGGAAGCAAGCCCTTGTCATAGGAGGGTCTGCACTTGCGTAATTAAAGAAATGGTAGACAGCATAGTTTGGGAACATCATGGACCAAGTATGGGAGCACAAGAAAACGTGTAGATAGTCTAGTGTCTTTTTTAGACATTTTCCCATATTTGAGGAAGCCTATCCCTATTTAGCACCATTCCACAAGAGAGATCTTGAAAAAAAAGTCACAGCACCACCAAATTGTTTCAATGATACAGATACGCTATCCTCATCTTTCATTTTTCAATTAGTTAATCAGGTCTCATATAATTACACAGGTGAGAATTCAAAATCAATTAAGCTTTCCAAGCAAGTCCCCAATGCAAAGTGAATTATGATTCAAATTGATTCATAAAAACAAAAATACCCATATAAGAAATATCTTAACAACCCTATCGGAAAAAGGCAATCTAATTTACACAATCTAAACTGACAACTTGATTACAGTGAACTATAAATGGCGGAAAGAAATTAAAATTTTTTACTGATTGGAAAAGAAAATTAGAATGTTTTGTCACATACCCTGAAACTGCTTCAAATTGATGTGCCAGAGAAATACAAAAATAAATCTTCAAAAGTGAGATGTTTTGCTGCAGCACTTGGGGCTAGGAATTCTTTACAGGATGGAAGCCGAGCACTGAGCGATGGATCAACAGGGTTAGTACTTGCTATATCCAATTATCACCTCTTAACATAAAAAGATGCAAAATTCAAGAACCTGCCTCCTTTGCAGGTGGCACCAGATTCAGTTTATCTGTTGGTTCCAAATTCACTTGATCTGTGATTAGCGGGTTGTATTGTGTTTGATCTGTTGTTTGCAAGGCAGAACCCACTGGATCAGTTGCTCGTGTGGTACAATCCATTTGATCTATGGTTGGCATCGCAGATGGAATTTCATCTGTTGCTGGCAGATTGCAGTCTGTTAGATTTGTTGCTGGTGGTGCCAAATTCATTTGTTCAGTCATACGAATGGTGGAGTCCATTTGACCTGGTTCTGGCACCGTTGCTATTGCAGGTGTAAGCTGATTTTGTTCTTGATTTGTTTCTGTTATTTCATATTCAGAGAGGAGATCCATAAACTCATTGAGCAACCGCTGAACTTTTCTGTTAGTAGCCATTGCTGGAAGAATATCTTCCCTAAGGAGTTTGTGCTTTTTCATTCCCTGCAGAGGCCCAGATAAATAAATTTCAGTAGACTCTCGGGCAAATGACATATAAACATTGTAAGCAGAAGAGGAATTAACAAAGAAGAGAAACAAAACAAAGGAGAATGTATCACTAAGATGACATGACTGAATACAAACAACTTGAAGATTGAGGAAGTATCCCAAAATGCAGTATTTTTAAGTTTTAACTTTTAAGCAATTGGTGACTGGGGAAAGAAGGAAAATAATGGGCGTGTTTGGATTGCGCCTCCGAAAACAATATCCAAAAACATGTTTTTGAGAATAGTTTTAGAAAGTGTGTTTTAGTATTTT
Organism: Ilex paraguariensis; assembly: GCA_963454935.2. Classification (NCBI taxonomy): domain Eukaryota; kingdom Viridiplantae; phylum Streptophyta; class Magnoliopsida; order Aquifoliales; family Aquifoliaceae; genus Ilex; species Ilex paraguariensis. The sequence goes on from CAUOFW020002577.1 coordinate 43,933, forward strand.
TATATCGGAAAACTTGTTTGATTATATGATTTCAAAAATAATTCTACGGAACATAAAACAATAGAACTTGTTTGGATCGAGTGTTTCATATCAAACATTTTCAATATATTAAACTTGATAAAATACAAAAAAAAATGGCAAAAAAAAAAAAGAAAATTTCAGCAACATCTGAGATCAGTTTCAGCCAGATTCGACATCAGTTTCCCTCGCACCACCTCTAATCCTTCATGTCCACTACAGATCTAAAGCAGATCTGAAGTAGAAGTGAAGCAATCGTCGAGAAAAAACATATCTGAAGTTGATCCGAAGTACATCATGTGGAAAAAATCAAGATCCAGTCGTCAGAAAAAAATCAAGAGCTTTGGTTTTGTTGGAGAGCTCACAGTCATCTGAGACTAGGACCGCAGAAGACCCTTTCGCCAGAGAAGATGCTGTGTGTTTGTGTGTGATCGTTCCGTCTGAGAGCCAAAGTGAAGAGAGAGAAAGTCGGGAAGAGTGAGAGTCTGGGAGAGAGAGAGAGGCAAAAAAAAACTTTTATACAAGGACTTATTTTGCTACTAAAAAGGTTAGAAGGAGAGACCTCATTAAAGGTCAGTTGTTCTCCGTGTTTTCTAATTTTTCATTCTTGTCTCCAAAACATCTTTTGGCTATTCCCAAAAATCAGTCTTTTGTTCTCCATTTTTTTTCAAAATTGTTCCCGAAAATTTCTGTCCAAACATATTTTCACTAATTTTTTGTATCACAAAACGAGAAACATCTTTTTAAGATACAATCCAAATAGACCCAATATTTTGCAACAACATGATCCATACATTCCGAAAAGAGGAAAAAAAATCGAGTTTCAAGTTAAAAATAGAGTTTCCAGTTAAAACAGGAAAAAAGTTAAAAGTTGATCGTCGACACCTAGCACACCAGAGAAAGGGCCTCACTCTATCCACAAAGTTGCAAAAACTTTTTGTGTGTAACACGAGGGCAGAGAATGAAGTGTCTCTGCCACATATTATATTTGATATATAACTTCATTACTACAATATCTATGCCAAAAAGAAGTGGACGAAAAACTAGAAAGCACAGATATGGATATGGGTGTCATATCCGATATGATACGGACACACGGATACGACAAAATTTAAAAATATAAGACACGGGTACGACAAGGATATGGCTTAATTAAAATAATATTGCATATTTTTTATATAAATAACATTAATAATAAGGCCTAGAAATCATTGAGTAGAGTAATATTAAATTGAGCAATGGACTAGTACTTTAGAATTGGATAGTGGGCTAACACCAAATTGGACTATAGGCGAACACAGAAGTTAGGCGGTGGGTTAATTTATTTGACAATTAATAAATAAATTATACCAAAAAATAAGAGAAAATATTAATAAAAGAATATGTTTCTATGTTCGGTCGAGAGAGAAAGAGAGAGAAGAAAAAGAAATAGAAAAGAAGGCAGAAGACATTGACTCAGGATGCATCTAGGGCACCAACAAAGAGGAAAAAGAAAAAGAAAAGAAGGCAAAAGGCACTGACTCCAGATGCAGCTAGAGCACCGACTCAGGAAGAATGCAACGATCTCAGCAAGAAGAAGGAAAGAAGGAAGAAGGCAGATTGCAAGCTGATCGTTGAAGAAGGTATGTCTCTTCACCTTTTCTTTGCCTAACATCTCTCTTTCTCTCTTCTTCTATACTCTTTGTTTTGTCAACGATCTTTCCTTTTCTTTTCTTTTCTTTTCTTTTCTTTTTTAGCCCCTTATTCCCTGTATCCCCCTATATCCCCCACGTATTCGAGTCGTATCCAGTTTCAAAAAATCCTTGTGCATTGTTTAGGACAACTATAGAATGTCCGACACTACCCCGTTGACCTCCGGCAAAGTGTGCATGCTTCCTGGATGAAGAATGTCCACAAAATCGACCATCTCCTTCACACTGGCAGTTGGGGCATCTAATTGAGCATCCATTCTCCTTCAAATCATCACACTCTAGGAAGCTTTAAGATGAAAAAATGGGTGCATTTACTCTTTATAGAGGAAACACATAGGGTCTGATTTGTGAGTACCTTTTTCCTTAGCACAACCCAAGCATTATAGAAAACTACTCTTTGCCTTATCTAATGTCACATGACACAATAATCGGGTCAAAATAACTGACAGGAGAGAGGAGCAATACCTAACTGCCGCAAATAAAGTACTTGGGTGAGCAATATTCGCTCTTTGATTCTGTTAGTGACAACTGGCCTTCTATGATAAAGGAGGTACTTGATTCGTTTTGAAGTGTCCACAATAAACAGTTTCGGAAAATTATGAAGCTTTTAAAAATTAACTCATAACAAAAAGGAAAAAAGTAATACCAATATGTAATATGGGTACGAGTATGACACTTCCTTAGGTACGCATTACGATGAAGGAAGACTTAGTTTGGGCCATAATTCATTTTAAAACTCTAATATAGATAGTTTTCATTACTATACAACATTATATATCATAGAAAATTCATAAACACCAAGTCAAATACCATTTAACTTAGATTTGTGCTCGATTTTTATTATCTAAACAATATATAATTAGAAATCTATATATATGTAGTCAATTAATATGTGTTTTATACATGTGTTATATGTTCCAAAGCGAATCAATTTCGGGTTCGTATTACAATTTGGAGTCGTACATTTTAGTGATCTAAATCGGGAACCCACCCTGTTTGAAATCGATGTACCCAAATCATGGGTCGTCAGTGATTTAGTAAATTCTGGTAACTATGAGCAAGACATTAATGACGACAATCATTTCCACCAACCAATGAAAATGATCATTGACAAAAGATGTGTATAAACTAATGCAAGTGTTGGGATATCATTGAGGGAGCAAGAAGTCCTAATTTGAGACATGTT
>CAUOFW020002578.1:0-46820 GCA_963454935.2 Ilex paraguariensis
CTTGCATTGCAAGCGATCCAGAACTGTTATTGACAAACTGTGACGCAATCAAGAGATGGGAAGATGAGGATCCATGTACCTTATGTTGGGGGGTGCAAATACTGCATCTAATTTCTAAAATCTGAAAAGACCGGGAGCCACATGATTAAATAAAAGTGAGAAGAGAGGTTTGCAGCCCGAGTCAATCATGCATCTCTCTCTTGCATCTCCACCCATTGATCCTCAGGGAAGTGATATAGGTCGACATGTATTTTGCCTGCGACGGGTGTAAAAAGCTGATCTTAGATCTTGTGTTCTGTTTTGACTTAAGTTAATTCTATTTACACAAAAGGTCTGCAGAACTCCCACGAGAAAATAGAGACTCCATACAACCCCGGGCATCTTCTAACCATTAAGCAGTTTGTGAGCTATTCAAATTACACTTGAGCTCTGTAGAGAAAAAATGGAGCCAATATAACGATGGTTTCTACTATAAGTATGGTTATTTTTGAGAATTTATATTTGCCTACCATATTTTATGGACGAACGTATAATTACAATTGAATTTCATGAGCACCCGTTAACTTTCTTATTTAGGTCAGCTTTTTTATAGTAAAGTTTGTGATAAGGAATATAAAGACTCATCCTATGTATGCCACACTAGTCAATTTTGAATTCACAAAAAATGTGCTTCATTTCTTAGTACCATCCAGTTTGATGGTCAACATCACCCTCTCTCTCTCTCTTGTCAAGCCATATTCATCTGACGTTACCCGAGAAGACCACCAGAGCTGCAGGATATGTGGTTCCTACCTAGAGATCTAGTTGAACAGATTAGTCGTGAAGAGATTAACAGAGAAACAATGATTGTCAGTAGGGATCATTATCATTCACTACTATTTTATGATGTGTAAAAAAACACTGAAATGAAGTACAACACAATATCATACAATGACTACGTGCAATCTATTTCGCTTCCATTTTACACTTTTGTTCAATGCAACTATTTTATCTATATGTTATAACTTATCACTTAACATAGAACGTCCAAATCACAATATATTCCCGCTCAAGCTATCTGAGAGAACGAAACCTTGTTCTCTCTTCCGATGCACATCTTGTGGTTTATATGACAACAGATCTTCTACGAAGATGGTCACCTCAAATCAACCAATTGCATTCATCTCAAATGTGTTTTCCTACCTAATACTATTCTGCACGAAATCCACAAGCATCCTTTGGTTCAAATCAGTCCTTTACTTATTGAGTGCAGGGCATGTCATGTCACCTGCCGTGGGATTGGATACAAATGTAATAAGTGCAATTTTGGTATATGCTACCATTGTACTCTTTTATTCCATACCCAAAGGGACAGATGTGATGCACATGCTCTCATCCTAAGTTATCTCCTTGTCAAAGATCATTTTGATGAATACTATTGCGAAATTTGTGAGATAGAAATAAAGTCAGATCTACCATTGTCGTGATTGTGACCAATCTTTTTATCTTGAATGCATTCGGGGATGAATATTCAAATTTCAAATTTGGAGGCCCCTACCAAGTGGAAGATCACCCACATCCTCTCATCTTTACTTGAAGGGTGAAGAGGTAAGAAATTATAGTTGTGGTCAAATGGTTGATGATGAAAAGACCCTATATGAATGTCTAGAGTGTAATTACACGATTTGCTTGTATTGTATTTGATGGTGCTCAGATTTTATAGCCCAAGCCCAATAGGTGAGATGGTGAAGTTCTAGATGGGTTGAATGAATTATAAGTTGATTGATAGTGATCAACGAGACAAGAAACGTAAGTGGTTCACCTTAGTCGATGGACTAAGGCTACGTCCACTATCAAGGGAGTCCAAACCGGTTCTCCTACTTTACCTCCTGGTCCTCTACTCAGTCGAGGAAGAGGAAGTCCAAACCGGTTTCGCCCTTTATTTTTAAGAAGAGGGATCGGTCCACCTGTCCTGTTGTGTAGAGGAGACCTCCAGTTGCCTTGATGATGCGGACCTAGAGGATCTAAGGCAAGAATACCGCTTCCCTGATCTTGTATCCTTACATTCCCCAGAAAAGCATGAGAGGTGCAACTCCTCTATTCTTGGGTTAACCTGTTTCTATGAATTCGCGTTTCGAGCCGGCCTCCGGTTCCCTGTTCATCCTTTTATCCGGGATATCCTCTGTTTTTATAACGTTTGTCCAGCTAGGCTCTCTCCTAACGGTTGGGGTCTTCTAGTCGGTTTCCTTGTCGTTGGTTTGAGAGTGGGAACGACTCCCTCCTTCTATTCAGAAGTTGCCTCCCTTTTTCAGTTGAAGTCTTCTCCCTTCTTGGGCTTCTTGTATTTTGCCAAGAGGGTGAAGGTGAAGACTCTGATTTCTGGGCTTCCCTCATCTAATGAGGGGTGGAAGCTTAAATTCTTCTTCGTTAGAAGCGACTCTTGGGAGTTGGCGGGGGAGTCTGGTGATGTTCCTCGTATTCTTAGATTCTAGGGACCCCGAGAAATACCAGTAAGGCCACTCGGTTGGCTCTTATTTTTGATCTTACCTTTCTTTTCCTTATCTTCCCATTTTGTCTACAGATTTCTGCTCAACACTTAACGCTGAAGAGACTGTCAGAGTGGCTAGAGCTGAGGCCTTGGGGTTGTGGTCCTTTTTTGATTTGGTGATGGATGTGAACCTTGCCAAGCACAAACTCGAGCCACCTGTCGACCAAGATATGAAAATTGCGTTGTCACCTGCCCCCTAGTTTGACTCTATGGATCAGGACCTGATCATGCAATGTTTTCAAATATCGAGCAGTGGGAAGAGAAGGAAGCTGGTGAAGGGGCTACAACCGCCATCCAAGGAGTCATTGGCCTCTGGGTCAACATCCACTTCCTCATAACAGGAGTGTGAGGACCTTCCTCCCAAGGGGATGCTGTCGTGCCCTCGCTTCCTTCTGAACTCTCCAAGGGCAATATCCGTTCGGAGGGGACTTCGGCGAATAAAATCGGGGCTTCGACTGCCCATCCTTCCTTTCCTAAGGCGGTCTCTCAGAAAGGAGAAGAGGGGGAGTCCGCCCTTCAAAGTCCAAGATGCATGGGAGTGGCTTTCTTCACGATCCTGAGGCTGCAGTGACTGCCTTATCCAAGCTGATCTCTACGTCAGATCTTAAGGCGGCTATGTAGTTTCCTTTTAAAAAGAAAGTCCAGCATACCATACAAGGCCTGGCCGAGGTATCTCCCATTTTCACTTATGTTTTTCTCTCAATCATTCTTGAATCCCTTAACTATTTCTTGCGTTGACTAACCTCTTTTTTCTTCTTAGTCACTCGCCTGTGTGAAGATGTTAGATTTTCACCATGAGCAGGACCTCCAGAAGGCCAAGGAAGCTCTTGACACCATGATAGTTAGCAAGGATACCACCAAGGAGAGGATGAAGATTTTGGTCACCGAGGCTATAGAGTTGAAGAAGATTAATAATGCACTCGATGCCCACCATCAGGACTTCGTTAAGCTCACAGACACTCGTGCAAAAAACTAGAAGATTGAGCTCGATGCCAAAGATGCCGAGTTGGCGTCCCTAAACGTTAGAGTATCTGATCTTCTAAAGGAAAGCGCCTCAGCTTTTGTGATGGGATTCTTGAACTGCTGAGAGTAGGTTGAAGATGCCTATCCTGACTTCGACTTGAGATCCATCAGGCCATAGCTCGGGTTTAAGAAGAGGTCCGAGGTGCCCAAAGAAGTTGAGGCACTTGGTGCCGAAAAGGAGCCAGTGCCCAAGGCGGTTGTGACAGGCGGGCTTAGTGCCCAGACAGAAGTTGCTGGAGAAGGAGTCAGTAGTGGTAAAGTGATTGCCCCTTGATGCTGGCTAGTGATGATTTATTTTCCTCTTTTGAAAGCTATGTAACCCTTTGGATGACACATTCTTGTACTTTCCTTTTTTTTTATTAGCTTCCCTTTTCCTGAAGGCGATGTGTACTCTGATGTGCCTCTGTTTTGTCCCGAAGGATGGGGGCATTTGGTTTTGACCATGCTCTCATAGATTTTGTTGTTGCCCCTAACGCTCCGACCACTGGGCCGAGTTGCCTTCTAGTAGTTATGATGAATGGATTCGAGGATATTCGAGCTAATTCGAACGGATGAGCTATCCCAGGTTGGTATCGACGAGCTGACCTGGACAACCCAAGCTTTAACCTTGCCACGTATCTATGCTTGGATTTTTTAGGGCCATTATGTCTTTTCCATTTCCTTTTCGTGTTCTCTAGTCATGACGGTTTCACTCGTTGAGAACGTGCGCCATCAATGGGGTAAGTGGCTCCTCGAATGTGGTACCCTGAAGGCCCCCGTGATAGCACACGTCCCTCTTCTTAAATGCGAAGGACGTGTATTAACTTCGTCTGGTGAAAGTGATAGATGCGTGCCTGCGGGACCCATAAATATGTACCCCTAGAGAATGATTGTCCTACTCTGGGCACCAAAAGGATTTTTCGCTTTTTCTTCTTGATGTAATACCTCCTCTTCTCCATCTTTCTGCTCTTCACTCCCATGGCTAGGACCCCTTCCTCTCCATGCGACGTAATGGGATGACTTTTCCTTGACGTTGAAGTTAGTGGAATTGAGGATAAAGAGGTTCAATCCCTTGCTAGGTGTTTCGACTTCCTTCCTGGAGTGGTTGTGCGCCATGCCGCCTCGCGTCGGTTTCATTCCCTAGTTTGTGGTGAAGCTTGTTTCTTCGAAGCCCCTTTTCTACTAGGACTCCAATTCCCACTCCTCTCTTTTATATGGGAGGTTTTGCATTTCTTTAGTTTTTGCCCTGCCATGCTTCTTCCAGAAGCTTGGGCGATCTTGCTAGCTTTCTCGGCAGAATGGGAAAAGCTATTCCCCCAATCTAGGGCCACCGTGCCAGAGTTTCTTCACTTCTATACCCCCAAAGAGGTTTTCGAGTTTTATTGCTTCGTTCCTAGGTGGGCAGGGAAATTCCTATCCCATACATTCCTTTAGAGCCCAAAGAGTGGAGGAGGAGATACTTATTTGTCTCCAGAGATGACTGGGAGTATGGGGCCGCTTTCCCAACATCGGTGAGGGTTCCCATGGATTGGGGGCAGCGCAAGAATTTGGGTGAGCTCCTGTTGGTCGGTTTGGCCCTACGTCGTCTTTTACTGCTTTTTCCTAATCTCCTTTGGTAACAATACTCTTAGTATATTGTCTTTTTGTCACAGGCGAGATCCCACCTTTGTCTGGGGAGGAATTGGCTCTGGTTAATTAGGCTTGTGCTCGCTTGCCATTTTCATATACCGAATTGATACATCCTAAGATGGCTTTGGCGCCGGGCGGTCGTGAGTATTTGGCATTTCGCCTATATCGCCTTATCCTCTTTTGTTCGGAACCTTATCGTCTTTTATGTTTTACTTGTGTAGTCCCTTCGTTCATGGTTACCCAATAGAGCGCGATACTAAAACAAGTGGGCTGAAGGAGGTGAGCCAGGAGTTCAGAGCCTGTGACGAAAAGAGCTAAGTTGGGGGAAAGTAGTTCGGGCCCTTCTTCGGGTGCTGGCGCTTGTCCTGGGGCTCCTGACGTTGATGCTTCGGTGACTTTTGCCAACTCTTAGCTCTTTAGTTGGGGTCTCAGCTTCCTTTCCTACTACTGTTGTGGGGGTTATGAGGCCCGAGCTTGTACTAGTTGCTACGGACGGTACTGTTGTGGGCAGTTCAGTAGCAGGACCAATTCGTCTCGGTTCTTCTCTGGTAGGAATGGTTGGTTCTAGTTCTGGTTGAGTTCTGTCTTCTGCTAATGCTAACCTCAAGGGGAGCTTGCTACGAGATGTGGGTTTGAGCAGTCGGGCGCTGATGGACTTGATCCCCCAGGCCGACTTGAAGCGTTCCGTAGATCTCCCGTTCTGGGCTTGGAGCCAGGGAGCTCTTCATGCCCTTCTTGAGGCAAGTGTCACCTTTCCTTGTATACCTCACTGTCTTTGCTTTGTAACGTTGTGACTCCTTTCTTTGCTTATAGGCGGCAACACATGTCTGCGCACTTAGAAGGGAGGTTTTCGTCACTAGGGGCGATGTTTAACGGAGGGCGGCTGAGCTTCGGGAGGCTCGCCAACGTAACACTGAGCTTCTGAGTTGGGGTCTGGCCACCGAGAAGAAGTTGGAGCAAGTCCTTAACTAGTGGGCTCAGACCTTTCGACAATTAATTGCTAGTACTTTCACTGAAGTGTCCCTTCGGGATGAGCTAGCTCGCACGAGAGAGGACTACAATGCTCGGATGGAGGACTTACTGGATTCTTCTATCTCCTGAACTTTGTTGGTGGATCAACTTAAAAATCTCAGGCTACCATTATTGAACTAAACAGGTCCTTGGCTGCTGAGCACCAGCTGGTTGAAGATCAGCGAAAAGAGATCGAGAAAGCCAGGTTGGAGGTGGTCAGGGCCTTTGTAGGCAGGTCCTTCAATTTTGCCGACTAGGCGATTGAAAAGTTCCCTAGCCTGGATCTCAAACAGTTTCAACCACGGTTTGATGTTCCTCCTGGTGGTAGTGCTCCTGATGCGGCTCCTTTCGCTTCTCCTTTTGATTAGTCTTGAAGAATAGGCTCTTTATCTCTTTGTTCATTTTTGTCTTTCTTCTGTTTTTTAATACTTGTAAACGCTTTCTTTTGCAATGGAACTAGCCTTTTTGCTTTGTTTTCTTGATACTATACTCCCTTGCTCCCCTTACCCTTGGCTTGTTTGGAGTAATGTTACCTTCTGGAATGCTTGTTCACTTGGCCATGCGCACTCGCGTGATTTTTGGGAAATGTTGCTAGCGACTGTTCGTTTTCTTTTTCTTTTAGGCGGTGCGCTAAACGAATGTTTATTTAAGTGAGCCCTTAGGTGGCTCAATAACCTCTCTGAATCCCGTGCCCTTATTTATTGCTATCTTGCTTGCGGGATTACAACAGTCATCCTTCAGAGCTTTATATTCCCAAGCACTTCGAGTCACTGCATCCCCACTTTCTTTCAGAGATCTTCCTTCTTCGAATCTTTGGCTCCCTTTTGTTCTTAGCCTCTCAACCTCTTGGACTAATGGCTTCTTCTTTGATTTTCAAGCAACGCGCCCGTGAATCTCTGAATGGCGAATGGTACTCTATTTTCATTCTTCCGTCTTCACTTACTGCAGCGAATGTTGACAACATAAAAAGTTGGTATGATATTCCTGAGGGTTTGGTGGTTAGGGCTCCTACCCCTGATGAACCCTGTTGCATGCCCTCTCCAGGTGAGGTTGCCTTCTTTGAGGGGGAGTTTGAGTGTGGCCCATCATGGCATATGTCCCTCTCGACTTTCTCTTGGAGGGTGGGTTGCCCTGGTTAGCTTTTTCATCTTCTGGTGTATCCAAGGCTTTGAGGTTTTCTATTTCCTTGACCTTTCCTTCGACTTTCCTCCTTTCTTTAGCTTTCTCTCTTTCAAATGGTACTTCCACCCACCGTTGGTTGCTGACATTCCCTCTTCCCCTAAGGGATGGACTCAATGCTTTTTCTTCGTCTCTGGGGACTCGTGGGAGCCTGCTGTGGGGAAAGACTGTCCTATCTGTGTCCCCTGCTCTAGGGGAAGTTTTTTTGGAAAAGGTAAACTTTCTTGCCGATTTTTAATTAGCTAACTGTCACTCGTGAATGCCGTGCTGACCCTATTTTTGTTGGCATCACGTTGTGCAAGTATTCCCAGCCTTACTCTGCTAGAGGCGTTCAATGTCTGCATGGTTGAGAAAGCCTCTCCAATCTCCTATTCTGCCATCGTCACACCCTAGAATCTCATTCGATTTGGGATAGGGGGAGCTTTACCCGAATTAGTTTCATGTCTTACTCTTTTTGCGAGTCAGGCCTCGCTTCTAATGATCCGGAGGAGGCTACCCCAAGCAAAAGGAGTCAGAAAACTAGTGAGAAGAATGTCGAGGTGGAAGACCTTAAGAAAAGGCTCGCGGAGGTGGAGAGTGAGAGGGACATCCTGATGGTAGAGAACGCCCTGCTCAAGGAGGCAAATGTTCAGCTGGAGAAGGGAGATCCCAAGCTGAAGGGGATCGCAGGAGGAGCTAGAGGAGAGTTTGCTAGGGAAGACCTGGGAGGAAGGGGGAGTCTGTAATGTTTCTTCTACATCTCTGATGATGTTTCTTCTATGTCCCTGATGTTTCTTCTATGTCTCGGATGATATTGTTGAAATGCGAATATTTTATGTTTCTCATTGTAATGGAAATCTCTGGTTGTGGATCTTGTGTGACTTTTCGTTGGATCGTGTATCTTGTGAGATTGCTAAGCTTACAAACCCTTCGCGTTGAAAAGCCTAGTGGCCCTAAGCCTTTGTTCTTACGAGCTCTTTGAAATGTTTTCTTAGTCCCGAGCTTACGAGCTCCTAGGTTGAATGACCTACTTTTGCCGAGCTTACGAGCTCTAAAAACACTTAGGCTGAAAAGCCTGGTCGCTTCGAGCTTACTAGCTCTCTTAGACCTAAAGGCCTATCTTTGCCGAGCTTACGAGCTCTAAAACACTTAGGCTGAAAAGTCTGGTTGTTCCGAGCTTACAAGCTCTCTTAGGTTGAAAAGCCTGGTAGCTCCGAGCTTACAAGCTCTCTTAGGCTAAAAAGCCAGTCTTTGCCGAGCTTATGAGCTCTAAAACACTTAGGCTGAATAGCCTGGTAGCTTTGAGGTTACGAGCTCTCTTAGGCTGAAAAACCAGTCTTTGCCGAGCTTACGAGCTCTAAAACACTTAGGCTCTGGTAGCTCCGAGCTTATGAGCTCTCTTAGGCTGAAAAGCCAGTATTTGTCGAGCTTACGAGCTCTAAAACACTTAGGCTGAAGAGCCTGGTCGCGGTGTTTGTTGGTTGAGTCTCACCGCAGACTTTTCCCTTTATAAAAACTTTGAAAATCTCATTGATTTCAGAAGGAAGCTTTTACAATAGCTCTTTTTTGCTGTTACAAGAGGTTTCTGTGGTACTAGTAGTAGTAATGCTTCAGGTGATCCGCGTTTCATGAGCATTGTAGGTCATGCCCTTCTTCTGTTTGCAGCTCGTAGTTTCCAGATTGAATTATCCTTTTTACAATGTAGGGTCTTGCCCAGTTAGGGGCCAATTTGCCATGGGTGGGATCCTTTCTGGCAGGGAGAAGCTTTTTCAGTACCAAGTTGCCCAGTCTGCAGCTTCTTCTTCTTACCCGATTGTAGAATCTGGCCGCGTTTCTTTGGTAGGAAAATATCCACTGTAGTGCTTCATCCCTCCTTTTATCGAGGAGGTTGAGGTTTACTAGTAAAGACCTCTCGTTCTACTCGAGGTCAAAGAGTTAACCCCTCGTCAAAGGTATGTCAATTTCGACGGGCGCCATTACCTCTGTCCCATATGCAAGGCTGAAGGGTGTCTTGCTAGTGGCTGTCCGAATTGTCATCTGGTATGCCCATAACACCGTTGGAAGGGTGATCCAACCATTGTAACTTGGAAGCTTTCAACCTGGTTTTTAACGCGACCTTGATTGTCCGAATTGTTACTTCAGCTTGCCCATTAAACTGCGGGTGCGCGGGCGCTGAGAAATAATTCTTGATTCCCAGCCCGATGCAAAGGCCTGTGAATGTGGTATTATCAAACTACTTCCCATTATTTGAAACAAACACCTTGGGGACACCGAAGCGGTATATGATGGATTTCCAAACAAATATTTTGACTTTCTGTGCTGTGATCCTGGCCAGTGGCTCAACTTCGGCCCACTTTGTGAAGTAATCTACTATGACCACGAAAAACTTGCATTGTCCGATCCCGGTTGGCAGGGGTCCCAGAATGTCCAACCCCAACTACTGAAAGGGCCAGGGGCTGACCACGGGGGTGAGCTGCTTCGGTGGGCAGTGCGGTAAATTGCCATGGACCTGGCAAGTTTGACATTTTTTCACTATCTCTTTGGCATCCTTGGACATGGTTGGCCAAAAATAATCCTGTCGTAATGCCTTATTCGCCAACGTCTTTGCTCTGATGTGATTTTCGCACATGCCCTCGTGAATCTCTCTCAGAATATAATCTTCTTCTGGTTCGGTCATGCATTTCATTAGTGGAAAAAAAAAACCTCTTTTGTACAAGTTACCTCTAACCAACGTGAACCTAGCCGCCCTAGACCTCAGCTTTGATGCTTCGTTTGGGTTCCAGGGAGTAATCCATTTTGCAAGAATGACATAATGGGGTCCATCCAGGAAGCGCCTCCTTCCACTGGTAGGGCTTGGTCTTCTCCATCTAGTTCCTCACCAAGCCGTATGTTGGGCTGGGTCAGTATCTCGATGGGTGTCTGCCCAGATAAGTCACGCTCGCCGATAGTGGCTAGTTTGGCTAAGGCGTGAGCTTGGGAGTTGGCCTCCCTTGGAACTTGGATTAGTTCGGCCAAGACAAATTTTTTCAGGAGCCTGGGCACTTCAGTCATGTAAAGCGCCATTTTCTCGTCTCTAGCAGCGTATTCTTCTTTTACTTGTCTGACTACTAGCTTCGAGTCACTGTAGATCTCGATCTGCTGTGCTTACATTGGTAGGGCCAAGTTTAAGCCGGCTATAAGGGTTTCGTATTCTGCCTCATTGTTGGATGCTTGAAAATCAAATCTCAAGGCATACTCTTGGTCATAGCCTTCCGGGGTGGTAAGGATGAGGCCTACTCCACATCCCTGGGCATTTCAGGCGCTTTCCACATAGAACTTCCAGGTTGGAACATCGGGGATGCCGTCATGATCTTCAACGTTCTATTCAGGCGGTGAGGTAAATTCTGTAAGAAAATCTGCCAGGACTTGCCCCTTGATCGTGGTTCTAGGTTTGAACTTGATGTCAAATTCGTTAAGCTCCATCGCCCCTTAGACGAGTCTTCCCGAGGCCTCTGGCTTGTGCAGGACGTACCTTATCAGCTGGTCTGTTGGGATCTCAATGGTATGTGCCTGGAAGTGCGACCTTAGCCTTCGGGCTGCCACTAAGAGAGCTAGCACGAGCTTCTCCATTTTTGGGTATCTCTCCTTGACTTCTCGGCTCCTCGGAGGGCCTTTCTACAGAAGTAAATCGGTTGTTAGACTTTCTCTTTGTCCTTTAATAGGGCAACACTGACTGAGAATTCTGATACGACTAAGTAGAGGGTCAAGACCTCTCATTCTTTAGGGCTCACCAGAACAGGCAAAGAGGCCAAGTAAGCCTTAAGGGCCTGGATGGCCTCTTCACATTTCTCGTCCCGCGGGAAGGCCGCCTTCAAGACTTTGAAGAAAGGTTGACATTTATCACTTGATCGTGAGACGAACCAGTTGAGCGCCGCTATTCTCCCGGTCAGGCATTGCATTTCTCGAATGTTGGTGGGGGGTTTCATTTCAAGGATGGCCTTAACCTCTTCGGGGTTTGTCGATAGCTCTATTGTTGACTATGAATCCCAGGATCTTTCCTATGGATAATCCAAAGGCGCACTTTGCTGGGTTCAACTTCATTCTATATTGGCACATAATTTCGAAGGACTTCTCAAGATGGTGGATATGAGATTCGACCCTAAGGGATTTTACGAGCATATCGTCTATGTATACTTCCATGGTCAGACCGAACTTCTTGCGAAACATTCTATTGTCTAACCTCTGATAGGTGGCTCCGGCGTTCTTTATACTGAAATGCATTACTTGGTAGCAGTAGACCCCTACTCTGTGATGAACGATGTCTTCTCTTGGTCGTTGGGGTCCATTCTGATCTGATTGTAGCCTGAAAAGGTGTTTATGAAGTTAAGGAGCTCATAACCAGTATTGGCATCGACTATCAGGTCTATTAGCGGTAAAATGAAACTTGGGCATGCCTGATTCAGGTCGATGAAGTCGATACAGAGTTGTCATTTTTTGTTTACCTTCTTTACAAGCACGACATTAGCCAACCAGATTGGGTAATCAACCTCCTTGATGGCTTTGGCCTGTAGCAGCTTGGCCACCTCCTCGCTAATAGCTTTTTGCCTTACTGGCCCGAAGTTCCTCCTTTTTTGTCTGATGGGCTTACAGCTCAGGTCGACGCTCAATCAGTTTGTGATCACCGCGGGATCTATTCCCTCCATGTCCTGTTCTTTCTAGGCAAAAATGTCAGCGTTCTCCTTTAGGAACGAGATGAGTTTCTCTTTGTTGAGTGGGAGCAACATGTAACCTATGTAAACCACGTGTTTTGGATCCTCGTCCAGTTGCACGGGTCCTAGCTGCTCTGTAGGGGTAGGCCTAGTGTCCAATTCGTTTCTCATGTTTAGGTCTTCTAGCTGGACTGATTCCACATCTCTTTGCCTCATTGATGCAACATAGCATTTTCAGTGGGAAACTTTATCACCAAATGGTAAGCCGAAGGTATTGCCTTGATAGAATTGAGAGATGGCCTTCCCAATAGAATGTTATAAGCAGATGGGGCATCTACTACCAAGAATCGAACAGTGGTTGTGACCCGACAGGATTGTTCTCCTATGGTGAGGATGAGCTGGATGGAACTAACTGGCAAGACCTTCTCGCCTGAGAAGCCCAATAGGTGGGATTTCATGGGCTTGAGCTTTGATCTTTCTATGTCGAGCTGATCGAAAGCTGATAAGAAAATGATATCCGCAGAGCTTCCATTGTCAACGAGCACCCGATGTACAATTTTGTTGGCGAGGATTGCCTTTATGACTAAGGGGTCTTCATATGGGTGTTGACATCCTCCGAGGTCTGCATCCGAAAAGGTTATCGCCACTTCTCGATAGGGTGTCTTACGGATGACCTGGATTTCAAGGTGATCTTCTGAATGTGCCCTCCTAGCATACGCCTTTCGTGCTGAGCTAGACTTACCTCCTCCAGCAAACCCCTTTTAGATGATGCAGATCTCGCCTAGAGCTCGTTGGTTTTGTTGGGGAGGCTTTGCAGCTGCTCTGATGCCTTGTCCCTAGTCGTTCTGAGCTCTCCCTTCACCTGCCATGTAGTGGCGTAGGTGTCCTCTCTGGAATAGGTACTCGATCTCCTTCTTAAGTTAGATGCAATCATTCATCTCATGGTCCGTGTCCTTGTGATAGTCACAGTATTTGGAGCCGTTTCTCCTTCTTAGATCAAATTTCATTCAAGGTGGCCACCGGATGAACTTCTTGTACTGAACCTCCTAAAGGACTTGCACGATGGATGTGACTAGCGATGGTAGCCGCGCTAGGATAAATCGGGGTTGTAGGTCTTGTGGGATAAATCCCGGACGTTGCCTCTCCTTTTAGGGGGGGGGATTCTCTTCCTCTACTCGGAGAACGGTCCCTTCTTGGGGATCACTCATGTTTCCTTTCCTTCCTGGGATTGTGGTCCCTTTTCTCATGTCTCCATCTATTGGCTTTGAGCCCCCTTTCAGGAGGAGGGCCTCTTCGCAGTTGATATACTTTTTAGCTTTTGCCAACACCTCGGCCATGATAGCCTGTGGGTTCTTTGCTATTGAAAAGAGGAGGCCCTTGGACTGAATCCCGAGCCTAGACATGAAGGTGGTTAGTGAAATTTTGTCATCCACACTCTCCACCTTGAGGCACTCTTGGTTGAAGCGTTTCACATAGCTTCGGAGGGACTCGGTGGGTCCTTGTCTAGCACTCAATAGATGATAGGACAGCTTCCTGTACGTCCTCACTCCTATAAAGTGTGATACAAACTGTATGGATAACTCCCTGAAGGAGGAGATTGAGGCAGGCTGTAGCCTGTTAAACTAGGCTATCGTCGACCCCTTGAGGGTGATGGCGAAAGCCCGACAGCGAATTGGGTCTGGATAACCCTGAAGCTCCATCTGATTTTTATAAGAGTTTAGATAGTCGATAGGGTCCTTGGTTCCGTCGAATGCCTTTATCGACGGCATCCAAAACTTCTGGGGAAGGGGGAAATGGAGGACCTTGGGAGCAAATGACGACTCAGTTTGCTAGACCAGAGCATCCATGGTGTTAGGGGTCTTTCCCTTGACCGCCTCTTTCATGTTGCCAACTTCTCGCTGGAGCTTGTGTGCCGGATAGTTTTCCACTTTGGGTGCCAGATAGTTTTTCGACATGTTTTGGTGAACTTAGGGGTTAGCGTGAGACTTACTCATGTTCCGAGTTGAGAGCATTGACTAAAATTCAAATAGAAATGATGAAAACTGCTTCCCACAGACGATGCCAATTGATGGTGCTCGAATTTTATAGCCCAAGCCCAATAGGTGAGATGGTGAAGTTCTAGATGGGTTGAATGGATTATAAGTTAATTGATAGTGATCAACAAGACAAGAAACATAAGTGGTTCACCTTAGCTGATGGACTAAGGCTACGTCCACTATCAAGGGAGTCTCCTGCTTCTCAGATTGTATATTATATAGCCTAAGGTGTATATCGAGACATTAGGGACACGGAGTCCTTTACAAGGGGTGAGTATTTCACTTCATCTATTGGCTATCCTAGTTCGTGAATGCCTGTGGGAAAGGGAAGATCCCTTCTCTCATTGCGTAACAGTTTTATATTTATTCCAAGATCTTCCTAGGGTTTTCGATTATCCTTCCCTTGGTGCTGATCCTGTGAGTCCTTTCCTCTGCACCCTCTTGCTCCCTCTGCCACCGTTACTACTATTCATCCGACGCCTCTGTTACCACGATCTCTGGTGGCCATGCACTCTACCTTCTCTGCTCTGAAACTATCGTAGGTGTCAGGGGTGGTCCTCGAAGCCTTAGGATGTGTGGTCCCCATGAGTAACCCAATAATGGCATTTGGACTAGGCTTTCAACCTTTGGTCTGTTCATCGGTTGGGCTGGGCCTGAATTGTTAAATTATAAGCCTATTGCTGATGCTGAGTCTTTTTCCCTGGCCTTGGCCTTTCGGCTTGCTAGGCTTCTGGGCCATGGAGGCCTATGCTTAGGCTTTTGCCCACATCAGTATTGATCGGTCCTTTTAAGATTTTCATTTAGTAAAAATTTATTTCATGTGTAGTGGTGAATTCTTAGACGTAGGAGGGGGTGATATTAGGGATGACAGTGGACCGGGTAAAAATGAGTATTCTTCCAAACCCACCCCATTTGAACTGGAGATGGACCACACATATTGGACGGTGGACATTTATAGGAATACCCGTATAAACCTATGCGGGGATGAAGGCGGGTATGGACTGACACTTACTCCCACCCCGCCCTGCTTTACCTGTTATTATTATATATATATATATGTTGTGAATACAAATCTACCTATTATTGAATGATTTTTTCTTTTGAAAATTGTTTGTTTTTTGATTTTTCTTTTCATGGTTTTGTCATGTAAAAGTGTAAATATTTGTGTTTTTATATTTTTTCATGTTGGATTATGTTATTTTACATTATGTTGTGTTACATGATATTGTGTTGGATTTACAAGGGAGACAAACTTTTAATTATATTATGTTGAATTATGTTGTAGTAGAGGTTTTAATTATATTATATTGTTAATGACAAAATTTTAATTATGTTATGATATTCTATAATTATGTTGTATTATTTAGAATGTTAGATTTATTTAGAATTTTGAATTATGTTGGCTTGAGCTTGGGTTTGGGTTTGAGCGGATAAGATGGACAGGGGTGGGGCGGAGGTGAAGGCGGGGGATGGGGTGGGGGTGGGGGTTACAAATTTACATGTGGACAGGGATGTGAATGAAAACTATACCTGTTAGCAGGGGTGGACCGGGGATGAACAAAATTTTTTAAGTGAATATGGGGATAGAGACTACAACCCCCGCCCTCGCTTCGGTCCACTGTCATCTCTAGGTGATATCATGTGTAAGGGATAGTAGTACTATTCAACTTCTAATATTTTTAATACCTATATTTGATATGTCTACGCTATTTCTATCGGAAGAAAAATGAGAGTCGCTATAAAACTTTTGAGAATCGATCAAGTGTCATGTATGGTGAGAATTATTATCTTTTTGGTCATATACACATGTCATGTCTAACGGGTTTCGAGCCTTGGGCTTTTTATAAGGGATTGCACCTTAAGTAGTAGGACTAATCCGTGAGACTACAAATTCTTGTTATTTTTATTAAAAAAAATAATTTTTCTTTTAAAAACCAAAGACGTTAGACATTCTATTTAAGGAGCAAATACAAATTTTAATGGCGTGTTACCACATAATTGTGGCCGATCTCTTGATATTAATAAATCAAACGAAAAATCAGCATATGCAGTAGAGTGTGCTGATGGGCTTCATATAAATAAAGGTCGGGATCCAAAAGGTCATTAATTTTACTTTGTTCATAATGCTTTTTGGGACTAAAGAAGCTTATTTTTTTTTCTAATGTTACAAAGTGCAATTAACAACAATCAGGCATCAATCACACTCTCTTTCTTTCTCTCCTTGGTTAAAAAGCATAATAAGATTAATGTCATTGATCATTCTCTCTCTCTGGGCACAAAGGTGCAAATGAAATCCATTATTACTCACTCTCTAATTTTTTCTAAGAACAAAACAACAATCAAACAATTTATTGTCATTCTGTCTCACCGAATCTCCCCTTTCTTATTTTCTATTTGTTGCGAATAAACAATTTTTGTAAGTCACTACACTCGCATGTATTAAGACATAACCCATTAATTCTCTCATTTTTTTCCTAACTGGTGATGTCAAGAGAGAATTAAAATAACAATATATTTTCCCAATGATGGGAGCAGCAACGATAACTCATATTTAATTGTTCTATAATTTTGTGGCTTTTTTATTCCACTCGGAGACATTAAGTTCTAGGCTCGAACCCACCATGCATCACTAGTCAAAATATATAATATTGTGCGAGATTTTAAAGAGATTATACTTCACCGATGACATTTGTCCTCTTCATTTTCCTTTTCCCTTTCTTGGTTATTTCATATTTCTTCATAAGCTTGGAACTGTGGGCTTGATTGCTTGCATTTTCCATGGATAGAGTTTCTTTGGCTATTGATCAATGCACATATAACTGGGAAAAAAAATCAATGGTTTTTTATTTGTTTACCCAAAAACAAAGATGAATGCCAACTGAAATACAAGTACATTAGTATCCAATAGCCTATTTTTTTTGTTTTAAATTTTCTCATGAATAAAGTTAATGAAATTCATTGTGACACACCATGCATGTTTGATTTTTTTTTTTCAAATTTCTTGTTTGGTGGGACCAAAAGTTAAGCAGTGGCTCCACTTGCCCCCCGAGAATCCAGATATGAAACAAATAAAACTAGGTAGCTTAGTGTCACAAATTAAACACTTGGGCATTTAGTTTAACATGAATAAAGTCCTGGGGTGTAACGTTTAATTACAACATCTAAAGGGGGTAATTTAATTACAGCACCTAAATTACTTTAAATTTGATCCTTTGGAAGCCGGTCCACCAAATTAGACATAAATGTAAAAAAGTACACAGAAAAAAATATTCTAAAACTATAGCAAGGAATTTATCTTAATCGTTGAAATTTATGGATATTTATTTTCAAATGTCTTCATATTTGGAAAACGTTTTGTATACTCTATCCTCAAAGAAAACCGCTTCATTTTCTTCGGAGAAAAAACCTAACTTTCTATCTTCCATAAACAACAAGAGGGTTTCGATTGTGAAAGATACATCGAATTACAGAGCATTTGGTGTTAGATTGGCACAAACTCAAGTGTGGTGAAAGATTTGTTCGAAATTTGAAGAAACTTTCGAACTTCGACATTTGTAAACCTGAAATAGGTGTTGATTGTTGCTTGCTGGCATGCGTTTAATAAGGTGATCGTTGAACTTCAACATTCTATGTATTTTTTTTTTGTATTGACATCATGGGTTATCCAAAATCAAAATACATTACATTTATTTTGATTTTGGTGTTTTTTCTTTGGTTGAAAGTTCTTGTTAAATTCATGTTTTGTAGACATATTGTCACCGATGAGTAACATTATAGATAACATCAAAAATTAAAGACGAATTTGGTATACTTTTGTTTTTTTCTTTGGCAAAAGCCCTAAAATTATGTATTTTTTAAATCCTAAATGTTTTCCTCTTAGAGAAACTGTTAATTTATTGGATTTTTTACACTTAATAAATTTTTATTTTCAATTGGTTGAATATAGTTCTGAAATTATGTAAGGAAGTGTCAATTCAAATTCATTGGTTCTGTTTTTGCTTGTGTAATACCAAATTCAAAACAGAGATGTACTGTTTTGAATGAAGTTATATACAAATATATGTTTGTCAGAATGTAAATAATACAATGTTTATGTATTGTATTATTACACAATTATTGGTACATTTTTATTGTTACACTATTTTTTGTTATATTGTCATAGTTACATTGAATCTTTTGTTGTATATTGTACTTGTCAAGTTTTTACATCTGCGTAACTCAAATCAGTCATGGGAAAAAAAGGAAAGCGGGCCGAAGATAAATATGAATTTCGTCATAGAGACAAAGTGTTGGACCAAACTGTGGGCCAATCATCTATTAAAGTTGGTAAAACACATGACAGAAAACAAAAAAAAAAAATTGGTGGAATCGAAACATGAGCCTAAATACATATCCAACATACTTGTCATTATTAGAGCAATAGATAACATTAAGATAAGTGAAGCACACAAGAATGTATTGAGAAAAATCGCATTTTGGTTACTTTTTCAAAGTATCATTGATAAAAAATTAGACAAGACATGGTGTAGAAAGAGTGATAGTAACATCCAAGACGTGATATTATGCTTTGATGTTAATACATCCAAATTTCATATTGGTGGAGAGGAAATTAAATTGCAAAAAAAGCGATGTCAAAACAATCTTAAATTGAAGATGGTTGCAATCCAATAGATTCATCAACTCATGGGAAGGAAAACACAAATTTTGTTAAACGAAGATTTAAGAAAGATAGCAGGTTAACCTCAACTTTGAAAAAAAGTAAACTGATTGAAGCAGCAAATGGAACAACCAAAAATGACGTTGATGACATTGCAAGGTTGTTATGCATATTCTTAATGGTAACTCTTTTTTTCACACGCACTAGGACATCTCTAGGATGGGGCTATGTTGCATACATTGAGGATTTGGATGTAATGAAGAATTATGATTGGTCAAGTGCTATCCATGTAGCTCTCATTTTTTCACTTAAAAGAAGGAGTAGCACCCCATCAGGTGTTACTGGATGCGTAATGTTGTTACTAGTACTTTTTTAATAGCCCCATAACATTTCCAATTTTGATTCCTTTAATTTAATAAATGAAAGTAATGCGGTTGCTTATAGTGAATTTGTATGTATGTGCAGTATTGGTTTTGTGAACACACAAAAATTATCAAAATTGATAGGTCAAACGGAATCTCTAGGATTGTGAAATGGAATTTATCGTGTCTTCAGAGAGCTATGAAATAGAATAGGCTTGGAAAGTTGAAGTCAAAACATGTAAGTAGCTCAGCTATAATGAATTTGGTTTAATATGTCCATGTTACTGAATTTTTAAATGTTGTATTTTAGCTATGTATTCCAACACTTGCAGCATAACATTGTATTGCTACACTTTGTTATTCAAAATTTTTTTAATACATCCAATTGTCGATGTTTTAAATGTTTCAAAGGTATTGAGACATAGATTGAAGAGAACAGTGGAGGGGAAATTTTTTATCAAATATAAGGGAAACAAACAATAAGAAAGGGACCAATCTAAATTGGTGGGAAAGACCAAAAGTGGTAAAGTAAAAAAACCACAAGGTGAGGTGGATGAAGAAGGATATGAGGGTAGGGGATATGAGGACATAGAGCATCACACATTTTTTGACAATGACATTGATATTATGGATGTAATTGGTAATGATGGTAAGGAGAAGGTGCCATTTGAATCTCTTATTAAGGCTTCTATTAATGAAGCGGCGCATGATCATGATAATTACAAAGATGGCCTGAAACAAGTTTCGGGAAAATATGACACTCAAAACGATATTGATGTTGCACTATGAGATGACTGTGATGTAAGAAAAGAAGAAGACACAAACATACAAACGATTCAGGAATGGAATATAGCCCCAGATAAAAATTCTTTGGAGCATGCATAGTTGGAAGCTAGGGATGATTCGTTAGACAAACAAAACACAGTATTCTCATTGAAAATAGAAAAAAAGGATACGATGATAAAAAAGTTGAATGAATTGGTTGAAAATATGAAAAAGTGGGAACAAATGTTTGAAGCGGAAATACAAACATGCAAAGAAACAATACAAAATCAAGAAAATAAAGAAAGCTGAGTTGATTGATCAAATTAATGAGTTATATGTGCCTGTCATAACTCAGAAATATTAACAAAAATCCATTGCAGTTCAACATCCGGGGGTAATGCCAGAAAAGGGCAAACATCAATGGTTTGAAACATAAAGACAAAGGGTAGGGATAGGAAAAGGAAGAGAGATGGAGAATTTGAATACAGTGGGAAGAAAAGAGAAAAAATCAAAGTGTGAAATCAGATTAGATGAGCCATAAGAACATTGTGAGAGAAGTTGGATCTGAAAAAAAGTTGAAATTGTTGAAGACGATGACATCGTGGACGAGATCACTACAATTAAAGGGAAAATAGAGAAAGAGATTAAAAAAATGTGGCATGATTATGAAGCATTAGATGCGATTGATTTCAACAAATTAAAGACCATATATGATGCAGAGGGTTACGGGTAAATGTCACAATCCCAATTAAAATGTGTTTATAAAAAATTATGGTTCATACATATTTTATTATTTTTAAATATATGACAAGTTTGCTTCCCATTTTTATGACATTGTAGTGGAAAATTATGGTATGTGGTTGGAATTAGAAGTGTAATAGATGTCAAAGATGCGTTGAAATAATGGCAACTTGCGAACTATACAATAATGTATGTATTGAAACTTTTTTTGTGATTTCTTTAGTTATTTAACAACATGTTATATTAACCCAAAAATTGTTGTAGTATATAAACATAACATATATTGTATTTTTTAGTTACAAAATGTTGTTTGACAGTGTAACATTGTCTAAATAGTGTTAGTGTTTATGAGGGAGTTCAACTCTATTTCACCTTATTCGAATTGATACACTTGTAAAAAAATTATTTTTTAACAGATCATTGACTGTTGGGCTGATTTGCTAAGAGGGATTGATGAATGAATACAATGAGATGTCCACATTTAAGAGACTTGCTACTTCATCAACAGTCTTTGTTGGGTAAAATATCTAAATAGTAATGATACAAATAGTTGCTCAATTAGTTTATTTGTGCACATATATAACATGTTATATTTTACTTATTTTGAATGTGTAGTCCTTGTAACTGATTCAAGTTTAGAGTATGCACGTCAAGTGGAAATAGACAGACACATACTATGCGTGGGAGATTCCAAATATGTTATCTTCCCAATGAATTCAAATGGTCAAAAGAAGATTATGCTCCTGACCACTGGACTCTAATTGTATTGAATACTGAAGAAGGTGTTTAGACACATTACAACTCATTAAGGCCAAGAACGAAAGGCATCAGGGATATGTACCTATATGATGCAATCATATTGGTTAGATTATGTCAAAATAGTATTATTAAAAGCACATATTTTTTTGCTGTCAATCCATAATCTTAAAGCTTTTACTGTAATTGCAAAAAATATATGTAGAAAACAAAATTACAGAGTTCAATACTTCAAAAGGGATCTTTATAGACACGCAAGATAAGGAGCTACCAATCATATCATGTCAGACATGTCCACAAAAAAGTTCAAACTTGTAAGTACTCATTCTCCAAATGCAATTTATTTTTAAAAAACATCGAAACATATTAACAATGAGAATTAATGCAGGGTTGCATGTGGAGTGTATATCTGTTACATAATGAAAGAACTTACCAAAGTAAAAGAGATTGAAGAGAGATTAACAACAAGACAGTTGATCTAGTTCCAACCTGAAATGGTGTTATTGTTTCTCAACCATCCAAATTCTTGGAGTGAAGAAGATCTAAAAATACTTAGGGAACTGAAGAAATTATATGCGGAAAAATGACAAAGTATTCAATGTTTGTGTATTTTAAAGGTGAACATTAGTGGACCATAACACATGGATTTAGCTATTCTATTTATAAAACATTTTATGTGGTGAATGTTAATTATCCAGATTGTTCAGGAATGCAAGTGTTTATTCCTTATTGAATAATTGTGTGTGATTACACTATGTGTACATCCTCACTGCTGACTGTGTTTCCCTCATAGTGTAACAAAGGCAATGTAACTATGTAACGAACAGAGTGTACCAACAACAATGTAACATTGTAACAAAAATAGTGTAACAAAAACTGTAAAACAATGTAACAAAAAAAGTGTAACACTCTAAAAAAGATAGTGGTAAGTTGTTTTGCGAGTATGGTAATAAATCCAATATAGAGTTAGTTGTGTGTATGTTATTGTTACATTGTTCTTGATACAATGTTATTGTTACAATGTGAATTTTAAAGTATAACTTTGTAACTTTACATTGTACCATAAAGTGTATTTTCTAAGGAAAAATCGTATGCATACACAGTGCTTCCAACAGTTTATAAATTCACTATGCAGGACAATGTGGGTTGCATATAGAATAATCCATCAAATGTTAGACAAAAAAAAAACATATAACTTACAATGTGAAAAAGTCACTAACACAAACAAACCCAGAAAAAGATTGTAAAAGCAATTTATAATAAACTTAAAATAGTGAACAATGTCATTAAATGATAGCATTCTTAAGTTTACAATGGCTCGTTACAATTTTTCTTGTTGTGACTGCCTAAACGTCGACACCGACCACAACAAATTTGCCGAATGAGTTCTCCCCTAGACCGAATTCTGCAATTCTTTGGTCTACCAGGTTGTTTCTTGGTAGATGGTGGCAAAATATTAACATCTACTTGCAAACTTGCAACACAATATATAGTCCAGATTGGATAAATGGGTTCAGATATGACTTATTGTATGAACTCACATGGTAGTAATAATCAACAAATTTGTACATATTTTGCGCACTCTTTTGCATTGTCGACACGACATGTGAACAAGGGAACCCATTTATTTGCCACTGACAACATGAACACATGTCATTCACACTAAAGGATATGACATCACTTGGTACACTTGATTATTTGAAACCTGTACAGTCCAGGACCTCCCTTCATCAAATGCAGCTTGTAATTTGGAAGATATATTGGGGCATAAATTCTTATTCCACTCTGAAGCTATATTCATCATTCGGCCAATTTGATCCATTATTTGTCCCCTAATAGTGTCAACAATGCTAGTAATAGGTAAATGCCGAGCTTTTAAAAATTCACGCGTTAAACAACTTTGCAGCATTAGAACATATCTCACCATAACGCTTCCCTATAAAATGAGCATTTGTCCAATGTTCAAATGGAAGATTGGAAAGGAACCTATCTGCATTAGAACCACCTTCATGATGGAAAGCTTCAATCTTCTCATTAAAAATAAAATGTGTTGGTGCATAAGCACACTCACGTAGCAAAATCACCATGTGTTCTCAGAATACATTGGAAAAACGAGTGCCACTCAATTTATCCGGCAAATTAGCTTTCAAATGCTGCAAACAAAATGCATGATGAGCATTTGGAAAAACTTTCAGCATTGCCTCTAACAAACCCAAGTTACAATCAGATACAAACGTAATAACCCGATAGTGATCCAATATCTTAGACAACTATTCTAAAAACAAAAATTAGTTTGATTCATTCTCCGAATCAACCACCGCAAATGCCAAAGGAAACAACCCTGAAATTAACCACATAAATAGTCGTGAAAATTAAAATAAAAAATATTGTAACATACATTGTTGTAATGTGTTTATAACACTATTAACAATGTAACAAAGATAGTGTAATATAACAATTACATTTTAACATAACCACGAAATTTGTCACTCCAAAAACTATATTAAATTTTACCTTGGTTGCCATCTTTTGCTATTGCAGATAGACGATTACCTCTATACATGCTTTTAAAAAAAAATACCATCCAAAAAAAGTAGTGGACGACAACAATTAAACCCTTGAATACAACCCTTAAAAGAAACAAACAACCTTTTGAAACATTTATTATCATGATCACAGTCTAACACAATATGATTTTCCAAATTAGAATGATTTGTTGTATCGACATAACAATGTCATTGTTAGTACGATAATGAGTGGTCCCCAAAAAACATACATTTTGCTTTCTCAACTCCTTCCTATGCTTTATCATAAGATATGGTGAGAACATAATAAGAAAAAAAATCAGCAACCACCTCTGTTGGATGCATTGTGGTATGCCCATGAACATGATCAACAATCAAATCTGCAATCAATTTAGAATTAATCCTCTTGTTATCTTTCGTTTGTAGATCCACACCACAACTATGCTCATTGTGCAATTTCCTAATATAAAAAAACTAGTAGCTTTCTCCACTATTGCATTAATAGACTACCCACAATCAGAAGAATACTTAAAGGAACACTTAGCAATAACCCTTGATTTACAATTCTTTACATAATTAAATTCAAAATCAGCATCAATCGAGTATTTACAAAGTGCTTTTCAAAACTGTAACACACCACCTTTAAATTTATGTCTTATGTGCCGTATTTCATTATTCCACCCAACTATTAAAAGAACTTTCTCATTATGACCAATAAAACTAGGTAACAAATCTACTTCAAAATCAACAATGTCACATATGTTCACATCCTACAATGAATCATTATCACCCAACAACCCACCCTCAAAATCTTCCACAAACACCTTAAATTCAACATAATTTCCTGGGAAGCTCCATTTCAATTCAATCAAATTCTTCAAATTCGTATCATTGCGCAACATGGTAGTGGGGTGACCAGGTATAGAATATGACAATTGGACTGACAAATTAAACAACTCATCCCAAGTCTCGCAAATTTCAGGAACAAGTTCCGATATTTTTGAATTACAACATACTTTGAATACTGAGGTAGCATTAACATATGTACATAACAGAAACACCGTTTCCTCCATTGCCAAATACTCTCAACTATTAAAAAAATAGATACAATGAAACACAAAATAAAAATATATATGCAAAGAAATACAGACTAAAAACATATATACATTAACACATTTATACTGTAAGACATTAACATATTAGAGTCATGAATTTAAACCTTGTAATTGATGTTATATAATTACAATGAAGACAAAAAGTTTAAGACTTGCAATGATGAATGTCTGCCCAGTCGAAGAAGAAGAATACACCACAAATGATAGGGTTTCAAACTTTGAACAAAACAATATATCCTAAAATAAACACAATAATAAAGTAATCTCATAAAATTAGGAGATATTTAATGCATAAATATAATTTGAAGACAAAACCACTTTCCAAAAAATATACGCATCGATTAAGGGAGGACATAAATGTCACAAAAATCTAAAAATTTCAAATTATGTACTTGGACACAATTAAGAACCAAAATTAAGGACTTCTTTTCTCTAAATTGTTTTCTGTTTACTTTTTTACAATTAACTCCATTTTAATTTACCACTTTAATCTTAAACATGGAGAGTCCACTGGAGAGCATCCAAATATGTGATGTGGTCTGTGTGACTTAATTAAATTGATTATTTCTTTTCAAATTACTCTTGGATTTTAACTTAAATTTATTAAGTAATCACTTAATTTAGACCTAATTTGCTGAACTAATTCACTATGACCTTTGGATTGGATCCATTTAATTATGTCAGATTTTTATATTCAAATAGCATGACTCATACATAAATATATGTAGACACAATTTAAGTCATCTGGGTTTGGGACGATTCTTGTCCCATAATTAGGTTGGTAGTCACTTTTTAAATTTTTTTTAACTTTTAATTATAATACATTTTTTTTCTTCTTTAAACTGATTTAATATAATTTAGGGTAATTTAGGTGACTGAAATTTTTTTCTTACAACTTTCATGTCTTTTAAACATTAGAATGATTTTTCTTAAACTTGCTTGCAAGCTTTCATGCTAACTAAATACATCCATGAAAATTTTATTATTTTTATTTTTTTTCTTTCACATCACTTTCTATTACTTTTACTTTCCATTATTTTTTTCTTCTAACCAAATAGACTCGAAGGGTGATTAGTGTTAGAATATTAAAAAACTAGTAGACAACTTGTGCGATGCACAAAATTTGTTATATCTTACTACCATCACCCCTACCACAAAATCCTCACTAACCCTAATATTATTATACAATTCTTATTAATGTGCTAAAATAATGTTAATTTAAATTTTAAATATTTAAGAAAGATAATTTAAAATTTAAATTTAAAGTAATTTAAGAAAAATGGTGGGAGTATGCGGTTGCATACCCAGTTGTATAATCTTTTTGACGTGATTTCTTTTGTACCCTTCTTTTGCAGAGACACTATGATGAATCTGTGTTTATTGATTGATACTATTTTTATGTTTTATCAGAGGAGAATTAGTAGTCTTTGATGGTGAATAAAAGTAGATTTATGCATAATTAACAGTCGAGTGTATGATGCTGAGTAATTAATGAAGCAATCAATAAAGCAATTAGTAACAAAAGACAAATATTAGGTCAACATAGGCAACACACCGATGTATAGTGGTTCGGTCAAGGTGACCTACTCTACTTTCGAAAACAGCTACGGTGGCCGGAGATTTTTATTAATAAAGTAAGGTGTGTGAGAGAGAGAGAGCAACAGTAAACTCAGAGTAACTATGAGAGAAAAATTGTTGTGTGAAGGGTGTGTAGAGAGAGATGCCCCTCTCAATGGAGACAACTTACAATTTATAGGCATAGAGCCTTAGTTGAGGCGGTGGCATGATGTGATAGGTGACTAATCGTTTGGAGAGGATAGCTATAGCTAAGGATAGGTACAATAGAGATGATCTTGATCTATGAGAGTGGCTATCCCGGTAATTACTCCCTATATGCTCTAATATTTCTAGATCCCTTGAATCTTGGTCTAGGCCGAATGTGTGAACTGGGTTTGACTTGCCTTATAGCTAATTGAGAGCCTGACCTAATAAGATCTAGGCTCATCATTTGCCCCCATGCCCTAAGTTCTTGTGGTGTCAAGGAGATTAAAGGCATGACTGAGCTCTTCATCTTAAGTGGCAAAAGGTTTCTTGTGTTTGCACGATGACTTGTTGTTACCTTGGAAACCCACTTCTTTGTTTCCCAGTTTCATTGCAGCACTGTCAACAAGTTAGGAGAAATTTTATTTCTTTCCACCAAAAACCCCCCTTTCATATCCAGGTTATGTCTTTAGGGTTTTAAAGATTGGGATATACATATACCCTTTGTTTCTTCCATCCCACTTTTTTTTTTTTTTGCCTCAAACACCAATCCTTGGAGATTAGAGCGATAGTGACATCTTGGCCTAACTCTATTCCACAGAGACTTGGGTAAGGTTAAGGACAAGGATATGGGTGCTAAGGAAAAATCCTTGAAGAAAAACTCCATGGGTGGCTCTATGGATGAAGCCATGACGAAGAAGAGGCAAGGCCAAACCTATGGAGGCATCATGATTGGTGGCGCTAATGGAAGAGGCCAAATGGCTTTGAGCAAGGGTAAAGCCGAGACGATGCTAGTTGGGAACTAAACAAGGCGGTGCCAGGCACAGACAGAGTCGAAGATTCCCTTTGTTGTAGTCTAGGCACAAGCAATGCCTACTACACTGGAGATGGTAGCACCTCTTGTATCGTATAGGAAAGTAGCAGCGATGTCGCTGGTCAGAAGGGCAGTGCCTATAGTGCAAAAGAAGTCCCTGTATGAGGCGTCGATTTCACAAGTGATGCCTCAGGCTGTTGGGACGTAGGAGGCACATCAGATGGGGACCTAGGTGGCACCGACTGTGGCTTGGATTCCGTGAAGGATGGCGACGCCCATGGTGGGTGACAGTTAATTGGCGACATCACTAGGGCTAGGGTTGGAGCTCTTTGTGCTAGTCTGGGTGAGATTAGCAATGATAGCAACAAAGAGATGAGTGACGATCAGGCATTGGGCGACACTAGCAAACTGCTGGGTGGTGCTAGGTGTTCGATAGGGGACAGCGGTCCATATTGCTTCTAGGGACTCAGGAAGCACCAAAGATAAGCTGGGATAGGTAGGTGTCAATCCACATGGTGCGCTGGGCGTTGGGCTTGATCTGGGTGATGCCAGTGTAAGGCTTGGCTTGGGCGACGCCAACCTGGGCACGAGGCCTGGCCTAGGTGGCACAAGGCGAGGTAGGTCCATGACTGAAGGGGCCTAGTTGAGCGGTGATGCTACCCCTTTTGAACTTCAAGGTGGCGCGATTACTTGTAAGGATCAGAACAGCTCTAACTTCCATGATGAGGTATTGGATGATGTCTGGGGATGCGGGACTTGATCGGGTGGTACCGAGCATTCCCTTGAGCTGGTAAGAGATGGTGGGTCACACCTTTGAATGACAGGTAGTGGTGCTTTGGAGACTAGCAATGCGGTTAGGGAGCTCAGTGGTAAAAGCGTTAACCTAAGCTCTGTTGAAAGGAGGTAGTGTGAAGGTAAGACGACTGTGTTTTCCCTTTAACATAATAACAATTCTAGCGCCCACTTGATATTTTTACTTTGTTAAGTTTGCCTCTGACATTGGTTCTCATCTTGGTTGTCGCCACCCTTGATAAAGGCATGACGAGGGTTGACTCACAGGGCTCCCAACGAATCAAGAGAGTTGTTGACTATGATAGGTCAAAGGTAATCTCAATCTTTAGTTCCATAGAATGTGATGATGACATTGCCCGTGTTGTATCTTCGTATCATATTCCTCTTGCCACTATTTGTCACCAGGCCGAGAGGGACGAGCCGGTGTGTTTCGACTCTTCCGAAGAAATCAATTTTTACAAAGATGTCTTAGAGATAGGGTTGAGGTTTCCCATACGCGACCCATATGTTGGATTTTGGTACACCTATCACTTACTCCGGGGAGACTGATCCCAAATGGTTGGAGGTTAATCTTGACATTCTTTTTGTTATGGCTATTGGTCCATGGTTCTAATGTTCCTTGCCCTTTCAAGGAGTTTTTGACTTTATATGTACTTTTGGATAACCCTACTCCTTATCAAGGGTGGCACCATTTTGTCCCGAGGTCGAGCAAGCTTATTACTAGACTGCCCTTGAATTTCCACGATTAGAAATCTAGGTTCTTCTTTGTTGGAAGTGAGTGGGCGACTAAAGAAGATCGTGATTTAGTGTTTTTGAGGTGGGATACTACTCCTAGGACCAAGCCAGGTAAGGATTTTTACCTTCGCTCTTACGTCTAATCCTTTTGTCCCTGTACTTACTATGAGTTTGGTTTTTTGTAGCTTCCCCCATGTTTTCTCCAGAGTAGGAGAATAGGCTTTAGGTCATGCGAGATCACCCTTTCAAGGAGTTTTTGGCCATTATGTCTGCGTCGGGTTTTCCCAGAGCCTCTCCTAAGCAGAAAAGGAGAGGTATTTGATCTTCCCAATTGACTTTTGATGGTTATGACTTTGTAGGCTCTTCGTCTCACACCAATTCCACAGGTTCCACTGTTGATAGAGCGATGGTGAAGGCTCTTTATGCTTCTAGGGTGGCATCTTCCCCTCCTTCCTCTAAGAAGGCAAAGTTTGATGCCCCCAACACTTCTCAGTCGAGGTCTGTTGGCCAAGTTAGTTCTTAGGAGGCGGTAACTGGTGATGCCTCCACTCCTCCCTCAGCTATGACTCCATCGCATTCCAGAGCTAGCCCTAGTATGGTTATAGGGATTCAGGCTCTAGCAAGGGCTCCTACGAGGATCAAAGCTCCATATAGCTGCCCTGCTTCTAGTAGTGGTTTGATATCCATGTTGCAGGACATGAATTTGGCCAAGGAGCAAATTTGGGGGGTTTATGATCGCTACGGAGATCCAAGAGGTTGGCTCTCGAGATTCAGAGGGCATCATTGACATTGCTACGGAGGGCTTTGCAATGGCATGCCTTTTACTCATCTTTGATTTTATACCCGCTTATTTTCCCGCATGTCCTACTTTTTTTCATGCTTATAGGTGGCTGTCATTTTTCCTTGCTTGTTTTCAAGGATGATGAAGATTGGAGAGGCATTTAAAGATCTAGCAATAGAGAGGAAATGACGAAGGGTGGCTGACGAACAATTGGAGCTCAAGAGACAGGCACGAGAAGCTGCCAAGGAGTAGTTCAGGCTAGTACACGAGAAAGCTACGCCCCTAGAGATCGAGCTTTTGGCATCTTGTGAGAGGGCTTCCCAATTGGTGGCTAATAGAGAGGCTGCCTGCGTGAGAGTAGAGACAGAGCTGTGAGTATTCTGCGAGAGTGCTACTAGAGCAAAGACCAAGCTATGGATAGCTCGGGAGAGGGCTTTCATTGCAGAGACTGACCTTCGAGCAGTTCTTGACAGAGCTACTAGGGCAGAGACTCATTCCATTGAAGTGGAGAAAAAAAGGGATGCTACTGAGAAGGCCGTGGCAAGCGCCTTCATCGACGATTATGAGGAACTTAAGGGAAATGTCTCAACAACTTTTCCTACCTTTGAATTTTCTGGCTTCGTCCCTATGAGGCACTAGGGACTAATAACGAGGATGAGAGCTTTGATGAGAGCGGATCATGGAGCAGTGAGTGATGTCTGGGGTGTAACCCTTTTATCTATTTGGTTTTGTTGCTAGGTCATGTTCTACTTTTGTAAGAGGTTTATGAACCTTTATGGAATGAGAGACAACCTTTGAAAAGACAAATCTTGCAAAATTTTATTTCATAATTTGAAATAGATAACAATGAAATTAAATAAAACCACAATAGATAGTTTATATGATGGCTACTAATTTGTGCACCCACTGACTTGTCCCCAACTATTGGTAATATCTCTTCAGGTGCTCTGTATTCCGCGGACAAGCCAATGTTTTCTCTTCAGAGTTCTGGATTTTGTAGGTGCCTGGTCTTACAACTTTCGTGACCATATAGGGTCCTTCCTAGTTTAGGCCTAGCTTCCCTTCTCGAGAATCCTTAGTAAATAGGATGACCTTTTTTAGGACTAGGTCCCTAGACAAGGAGCAAGACTTCACTCTCGAGTTGTAGTACTTGGTCATGCAATATTTGTGCTCTACATTCCTGAGCAAGGTTATCTATCTTTCCTCCCTTACCAAGTCGAGGTTGATGCAGAGGCCTTCTTCATTGGTGGTAGGGTCATGGTGTTGGACCCTAAGAGAGTGTATCCCAATTTTGAACGGTATGATTGCTTCCATCCCATAGGCTAAGGAGAAAGAGATCTCTCATGTGGGGCTTCTTGGTGTTGTCCGATAAGCCTTTGGTACTCTTGGGAGTTCGTCCACTCATCGCCCTTTTGTACTCTCTAATTTGGTCTTTAAGTTACAAAGGATGGTTCTGACGATTACCTCCGTTTGCCCATTTGCCTATGCATGGGTTGGGCTAGAGTGGGGTTGCTTGATCTGTAGGTCGGCTTAGAAGTCATTATCACTTACTATGGCATGAGATACTCTGAAACGACAGATTATGCTCCTCTAGACGAGTTCTTTCATCTTCTTATCCGTTATCCTAGCTATGGATTTGACTTCTGCCCACTTTATAAAGTAGTCAATGGCTACTACCACAAACTTGCACTGGCCTAGACTCATGGGTAAGGGACTTAGAATGTCGATCCACTATATGGAGAACGGTCATGGGCTTAGGATAGTGGTGAGTTCTTCTAGTAGTTGTCTGGCCATTGTTGTGAAGCACTGGCAATCGTCACACTTTCTTACGAAGTCACGGGTGTCTCTGATCATGCTAGGTCAGTAATAGCCTTGCCTTGTGAGCTAGTACACACCCTCCTGAGCAGTTTCCACATATTCCCTCTAGATCTCCCTCATGGCATAATCTACTTCCTCGGGGTGAGACAATAGAGTAGTAGCAGTGAATAACTCTTCTTGTAAAGGGTGTCATGTAAGATGACTTACCTAGATGCTCTATTTCTCAAATTTTTGGCTTCCACTGGGTTATCTGGAAGAATGCCTTCATCTAGGCAAGCTCAGATAGGGGTCATCCAATTGGATTTGGAGGAGGATGCACAGTTAACATCGTCCTCCTTTGCCTTAAGCCTACTTGGCTCAAACTGGTGGTCTATCAGTTCTGGGCCTAGAAGTATGTTTGTGGATACAAACTTGACAAGAGCATCTGCAATGGCATTCTCCTCTCTGGGCATATGGTGGATCTGGAAGTGGTTAAACTTCTTTAGTAAATCTTGGGTCACTGACAGTTATTCTTGCATCTTTTTCTCATTTGCTTTAAAATCTCCTTTTACTTGATTGACTATCAGTTGTGAGTCGTTGTAAGCTGTCAGGAAGGGGGCTTCCATCTCCATTGCAAGTTTCAAGCCTGATATGAGGGCCTCATATTCAGCTTGGCTGTTTGATGCCGCAAAATGGAGGGAGATAGCATACTGGAGTGGAGTGCCATGGGGGTTGATCAGTACTACTGCGTCGTCACCCTTGCTAGTGGTAGAGAGGGCGTTGAGGGCTCTGGTGGAGTAGGTATAAAGGAGGTGGAGACTTCTGGCCTTAAAGTTTGGTCTTCAAGGTCCTGAGAGGCTATCTTCATGATGCCAATCTTTTTTATGATAGTGCCTGAGTTTGTCTCATGGTGACTTGAGACACAGTGTATTGGGCAAGTGAGTGCAGAGGTGCATGGTGCTTCTTCCCGGGATTCCTTAGCAGTGTAGATTTAGCCACAAAGTCTGTAATTGCTGGCATTTTTATAGCCACTCTCAACTGGTACTGCATGTCAAATTTGCTCAACTCGACGGCCCATTTGAGGAGTCAATCAGAGACATCTAGCTTTTCAAATATTTCCTTAAGTGGTTGATTTGTAACCACCACGATAGCGTGGCCCTGAAAATAGTGGAGTAGGAGCCTAGCGGCGGTGACAAGTGCGAGAGCCAACTGATTAGTAGTTAAAATCAGTGCCTTTTTAAGATTAATTATACTTTGATAGAGTTTAAATGATGACAATTCAGGACATAAATTGTACAAGGGACCAAAGTCAATGACTATCAAACTTTCGTGCAACACCAGCATATTTTGGAGCAAAATTGAAAAGCTTGGACCAAGGCAAGAATGTTCAAATGTTAATTCACGTTCGAACGTTCTCTTGAATTATTAAAGATTAGACTGCTGAAGTACTGTGCAAGGTGTGTTGCAGCAAGGAAGAAAAAAACACGAAAGTACTTGAGTACAACGTTCGAACGCCAATCCACGTTCAAATGTTGTCCTGAATTGTTGAAGACCAGGCTGATGAGTACAGAGGCAGTGGTTCATTGCATATGGAAGTAGCTCGCATAGAAGACCTAAGGCCACTTGAGTAGGAGGTTCAAACTACATCTGGCGTTCAAATGCCCATCAAAAAAAGACAAGAAGAACGTTCGAACGCCAGACAACGTTTGAACGTTATCCCCAGACTGGCTACAGAGTGGTTGGCTTTCACTTGGACATTGGCGGCCTTGCACTATTCTTTCACACTCCCTTGCCCCCTCCTCCTTGCCTATAAATACTCCTATTGTGGGAGCTTCAAGGAGGCTAGTAGAAGTAGTTGTAGAGAGTTTAGACTTAGACTTATATTTTACTTGTATATAGGAAGATAGATCATCTTTTGGTTGCGGTGAAAACTCTCCAAAAGTGACTAGTTTTCTTCTACTTTCATTGGTAATTTCTTTTGCTTCCATTGCTTGAGCTTCCTTCTTCCTTTAGAAGAGTCAAACTCTTCCACTTTTCTAGAGTTTTACCAAAGCCGTGAAGGGTGGAACGTGATTCACTCATTCTTGGTCAAAGATCGGCTCCTCGCTTATTGTGTTTTACCTTGTAACTCCTCTATTTGGAGGAACGAGCATCACTCACTTTTCTAGCTTTACCAAAGCCATGAAGAATGAGTAGTTTCTCATTCACTATTTAGTAAGAGGTGATGAACATGTATAAATTATCCGGAAGTTATATTTGTGCATTTCATTTATGCTTAAATTTTTTATATTTCACTTGCTTATTGAATGATTGAATTCATCTAGCAAAGTTAAGGTACTTTGTATAACCGTGAGTACTTTCTATAATATAGATGACTCTTGCATAGAAAGACTCATTGGTTCAAGGTAAGTACCCCTGCCAAATCTTCATGACTACCCTTCAATCTTTACCATTATTGTACTTCATTTAAAGGATGGAATATTAACGCCATGGTTGGATATCTTGTATAAACACTTGCTTGTTTGTAGACAGGTTGAGTCTTGACACAAATAATTCTTGTTAACTTCTAAAAAGGCATCGGAACCTTGTACTTAATTCTCAAAATCCACCTTTATCTTTCGATTAATTTGTTGTTGACACGAGAGTTAATTGAGTTATCAAGCACAAGTATAATAAACCGGATGATTAACTACAAGTTCAGATCCTCAGCTAAAGGGTGACTGTTACACTTGATAATTAATTATATTTTGTCTAGAAAACCTTCTTGGAAAGAATCCTACAACCTACCCAGGAAACCCCATACACTACACAACTTCAAATATCAATGGTTACAATCATTGGGTCTCCACTACTGCTTACTTTGAAACACCAATAATAGTTTCCTGTGGATTCGACTTCAGACTTAACTGAATTATTACTACAGCTTGACCACTTGTACTTGGGTGTACACATATCGGATAAAGTCTCCAACTTCTCAAACTCTGAGTATATTACCTTCGCTCCTCAGTATGCCCTGCTTACATAGTACACCAGTTTTTGGATGCTTACATCCTCCCTAATAAAGATGGAGCTCACGACAGAGGACAAGGAGGAGAGGTAGAGGTACAAGGTCTTTCCTGGTATGACATAGGAGAGCAAGGAGGGTGTAACAAGGTAGGCCTTTAACTTTTGGAAGGCTCCTCTGCATCTAGTCCACACTGGAAAGATTTGCGAAGGATTATAAAGAAAGGCAGAGACAAACCTGTTAAGGCCCGGGACCTCTTTCACAGAGGCCGGGGACTTCATTTCCAAGATAGTTTTGATCTTGTCTGGGTTAGCCACAATGCCCCTTTTGTTGACCATGAAGCTTACGAGTTTCCCTGAACTAAAGTCAAAGGCACACTTCTTAGGGTTTAGCT
This sequence comes from Ilex paraguariensis, assembly GCA_963454935.2. Taxonomy (NCBI): domain Eukaryota; kingdom Viridiplantae; phylum Streptophyta; class Magnoliopsida; order Aquifoliales; family Aquifoliaceae; genus Ilex; species Ilex paraguariensis. Next base: position 35,051 of record CAUOFW020002578.1, read on the forward strand.
TCATCTTGTAGGCTCTCAAAATGTCAAAGGTCTCCTGGAGATGAGTCACGTGGTCTACTGCGACCATGCTCTTCACCAACATGTTGTCCACGTAAACTTCCATCGTCTTCTCGATCTGTGTCTCAAACATTTTTTTTACGAGGCGTTGGTATGTGGCTCTAGTGTTCTTGGGTCCGAAAGACATAACCTTGTAGCAATAGGTGCCCTTTGGAGTGATGAAAGAGGTTTTCTCTTGATTTGGAGGAAACATGCTAATCTGATTGTACCCAAAGTAAGCATCCAGAAAGCTCAAGAGCTCGTGTCCTGCAGTGGCATCCATAAGGATGTTGATGTGCGGAAGGGGATAGTTGTCTTTGGGACAGACCTTGTTAAGCTCCATGAAGTCCATGTAGAGGCATCACTTTTCATTGGCTTTTGTCACCATTACTACGTTTGATAGCCAATTCGGTAGGCTACCTCCCTTACTGACCCATTTGCCAGCAGCTTCTCCATTTTCTTCTCCATGGTCTGGCCTCTCTTGGTGCTTATATTTCTCACCTTTTTGGCGAACAGGTTTGTACCTGATACCCATATTGAGCTAAGGGTGGCTACCTCGAGATTGATGCCCTCTAAGTCTTCGTGGGACTAAGCTAAGACATCCATGTTCTACCTGAAAAAGTTTTTCAGGTGGGATGCTTGCTCCTGAGAAAGTGGGGAGCCAATATAGATTCTCCTCTCTGGAAGGCTCATGTCCAGCTTTACTAGCTAAAGCTTTTCGGCTAGTTCCCTTCTATCCAAGGTTCTATCATCCCGCGGGTCAAATACTTTGACTTCGAGAGTCCCTTGTAGCCTTCTGGTCCTTATAGAAGCCACTTAGCATTCCCTAGTGGGGACCTGGTCTCCTCTGACTTCTCTGATCCCACTAGGGATTGGGAAATAGAGGAGTAGGTGGTAGGTGGATGGCATTGCCCTTAGGGTGTTGAGTGTGAGGTGTGTAAGAATAATATTGTAGGCAGAGGGATAGTGCAGTACTATAAAGTTCACTATGATGGTGGAACTTCTTGGCACTGTCCTTGCTATGACTAGCAAGGTGGTGGAACTTAAGGTATAACCCTCTCCTTCGAGAAGCCAACAAGGAGTGTCCTGATAGGTTATAATCTCTCCCTGCCAAGGTGGAGGCTGTCAAAGGTTGGTGTGAACAGGTTATCTACTGAGCCTCCGCTGTTGACCAGAATTCTATCTCAGAAGCTGATAAACTCTTCTTCCCCATGCCAAGGTGTCATCGTCGAGTGAGAGTCATCTAAATCTACATGTCTGGCTTTCCTGATATGGGCATTCCTAGCATAGTTGGAGTCACCCCTCCTCCTAACCCTCCGGAGATCATTTGAATTTCTTCGAGGGGTTGTTTGCACTCTTTATCCTCCTGATTCCTATCAGGCGGTGGGGCCTGTCCTTTACCAACAATGTATTGCTGTAACTAACCATGTTAAATAAGCTCCTCGATCTGCCTCTTTAGCTCAAAGCAGTCGTTAATGTCGAGGCCATGGTTACAGTAGTATTTGTTGGGATTCCTATGGTTTGGGGTAGATTTCATCTTTTATGGCACCGTAGTGTAGGATCATCCTATATCAGGAATAAGATGTGCTCTACTGAGGAATTGAGCAACGTAAAGGCTTGTCGCTCCCGCTAAGGTGCAGGACCGAGGCGGTCCTTGATAGAGATTCTTTCTATCCTTTTTCGTTTGTTCTTTACTTCCTGCTTGTCCTTGCGGGTGTCCTTTTTCTTCTCACCTCCTCAAGAGAACTCACCTCATATGGCCTTGGTGACGTCCTCGGCATTCATGTACTTTTGTGCCCTTGACAACAGCTCGGGTATGCTGGAGGACGGCTTCTTCAAGATAGAGAACATAAACTTGGAGGAGCGTAGACCTAGAATAAAGGCGGCCATGGTTACCTTATCATCTAGCTCCTTGATCTGGAGAGCCTTTTTGTTAAAACGAGTGAGGTGGCTCCTAAGACTTTTATCTCGGTCCTGCTTGATGGTGATCAAGTAGGTAACCGACTTCTGGTGACAGCGTCCCTCAATGAAGTGGGAGACGAAGTATTTGTATAACTCTGTAAAGGAGTGGATAGAAGAGGGTTGAAGCTTCACAAATCATTGTCATGTGGATTCCTTCATGGTGGTAGGGAAAGCTCTGCACATGATCACATCAGGCACATTGTGGAGCTGTATGAGAGACTTGTACGTGTCAAGATGGTTGAGCAGATCTTTGGTGCCATCAAATATCTCAATCGCAGGCATGTTGAACTTTAAGTGTAAAGGGTAGTTGACAACATACGCCATAAACAGAGTTTCAATACGCCTTACCAGATAGTCCACCGTCTCTAGCATCTGTGCTTTGATGGCGTTGAGGGCATCGCCAAGTTAGTTTTGCACCTCATTAATCTTCTCATCCAATTAGTTACGGACACCTCTATTGGATCATTATAGTAGCATTCATGATCCGCATACTGGTTCTCCCCCTCATCCTGTTGCCCAGGATGGTTAGCAACGTGTGACACAGTACATAAGGAAGGGGAACATGTGAGGCGTTTGCACGCTGTGTGGGGACTCCCTGACGAGGGATGCGCTGGCACTACATGGGGGTACCTTGAAGCTGGATGCCACCTTGGGGGCATCTTGAAGCCCAAAGTTGGGAGGCTATGGTACCTCTCCTATTGGAGGAAGTGGTGCCTCTTGAGGCGAGCATCAGTTGGAAAATTTGCTAATTTTGACTCACCAATAACTGTATAGTCTCCAACAGCTGTTGCCTAACCACAGGATTTGTTGTAGTGAACGGTTCTACTGGCGAAGGCAGAGGCAAGGCCTTCTCCCAACGAGCTGGGTCGTTGTTTTTGGATTGTTGGTTCATTGATCTGGTTGTAATTGCCATTAATTCAAAAAAAAAGTAGCAAGGTAGTAGAAAACTCAGTCGGTTCCCATAGACCACATCAAACTGATGATGCACAAAAGTCGATTATGCACAATCAACAGTCGAGTACATGATGCTGAGTAATTAATAAAGCAATCAATAAAACAATTAATAACAGAAGACAAAGATTAGGTCAACACATGTAACATACAGATGTATAGTAGTTCAGTTAGGGTGACCTACTCCACTTCCAAAGGAGGCAACGGTGGCCAGAGACTTTTATTAATAAAGTAAGGTGAGAGAGAGAGCAGTGGTAAGCTTAGAGTACCTACGAGAGGGAAATTGATGTGTGAAGGGTGTGTAGAGAGAGATACCCCTCTCAATGAAGAAAGCTTATAATTTATAGGCACAAAACTTTGGTCGAGAAGGTGTGTAATGTGATAGGTGACTAATCCTTCGGAGAGGATATCAATAGCTAAGTATAGGTACAATTAGAGATGACCTTGATTTTTGAGAGTAGTTATCCTGATAATTACTACCCACGTGTGCTAATATTCCTAGATCCCTTGACTATTGGTCTGGACCGAATTTGTAAACTAGACTTGATCTGTCTTATAGCTAATTTAGGTTCATCTCATTAATTGGACTTGACCCAATAAGATGTGGGCTCATCAGTCTTTCTCTATGCTCAAGCTAACAACTTTTGATCGGTTATGTTGGTACCGAACAAGTACACTTTTTCGGTACAGAAAAACAGAAAATTAAGCATTTTATTTGCAATGCTGCCCAAGATGTTCTCCCAACTCTATGCAACCTCCAACGGAAAAAGATATCTGTGGATAACTATTGCTTCCTGTGTGGTGCTCCAAATGAGACATCTACTCACCTGTTTATGAAGTGCCGTTTTGCGTTAGAAGTCTGGAACATCTCTGGGATCGAGGTACGTCCAGCTGGAAATTTATCCTTCAATGCTTGGCTCCTTACTTTAATTGATCTATTGGAACCGAATGTATTGTGTTTAAGTCTGACGCTGGTTTGGAAGAACTCAAGGCATATGAATTTATCTGATATTGATAATTTTATTGATGAGAGATTCTACTGCGTGCTAAGAAACTGTCCCAAAGTTTATGTTATGGATGGATGAGTGTCCTATGTTTTTGTTATTTTCTCTCCAATCTGATGTACCAGATCTAGTTTGAATGGTAATAAAATATCATTTCGTATCTCAAAAAAAAAACATACACACAAGCACTCATTTCTATGGCTTCACCCCAGGGGAAGGAGAAAGAAGGTTTAAAGGTTAAATTTGTCAGGTTGTAATTCTCCTTTGGCAGCATGGAAACAGTGACAACCAATGATTAGATCTTTATGTGTCTATGCCCAAGAAGGAAATGGAAGTGATCGAAGATTACACTGGGAGTTGGTAACTTGGTTCTCCGAGAAACTCTAATGGGATCAAGGTTTTCTATGGTTTGTTTATGATGGGACTCTTCTGAAAAGCCCTAAGATGAAGACACGTGTCCTCGGGTTTTTTGGAAACAGTGTTGCCCGGATGTAAGCACCATCGGCAAAAAGCGTCCTTTACTCCGAGGTACCTCTCATAGGATCACGCATTCGGTGTATTATACAAACAAACACGTGTCCTCGGTCACTGTGTACCTCGGAACATACCACCCTCGGTCCCCGAGGTGAGCCTTTCCTCGGTGCCGAGGGTCACTCCATCCTGGACGCTTCCTCTACTCCCGGATAAAGCTACTGACATACGGGGCATCGGCCTATGCCAGTCTAGACTATTCATCATGACCTCGTCTTACACAAGTAATGTCAGAACGTGCTGGAATACCGACGTCACAGCCAATAGGGGATGGACGCGTGGCAAATAATGTCACATCAGGAGCAGATAAACCGCATGGCGTTGCTGACACACGACTTGGGAAGGCAAACAAATTAATTGCACCCTTATGTTGACGAGACCGCATTCAATGCGGTAAGGTTCGGATATGAAAGGCAATAAATGTTCCTATTACAAAGCATTTATTTCATCCTTCCCGAAAGGAGCATATTGTACCGTCGGCGTCCCGACGGCTCAGCATTGATTGCTCGGGACCCCGAGCAATCAATTAGAGAAGACATTCCTCATCAAATCAATACACACGCTACCTGTGCCTGATGATCACCTACTAACCACACTGACAACAATCATGAGCTTCTAAGGTATAAATACTCCTCCCAAAAGGCAAAGCGGGTATGCAATCACAAACTCTCTACTACAAGATATCCTTCTCAGTGTTTTCTCCTTCCTCTCTCTCATTCAAAGACTGACTAGACCGTCGGAGGGGATACGCCGGAAAACACTCCGGCTCCCTTCTAACTTGTTCTCCTTTGTTCCAGGAAAACCTTTCACACACACAGGGTCGTTCGTTCTTTCCCAGGATCTTCCCTTTGCCGTTCCAGGTTGCCACCATATCTTGCAGGCTGTTTCAAGCAGCGTGTTTGGCCACTCAACCGGCTCACCCAAAGTTCACCAGGGGAGAGATCTGTTCCCAATATTTTATACATCGTGCAGGATCTAGCCCGCACAATCTGGCGCCGTCTGTGGGAAGAGAGTAGTTTTCCTAATCTTTTCTCTATAAAGAACAGTGACCATGGTGAACACCAGACAAAAAGGGAAAGGACCCCACCAAAGGAGTCATGAGTTGCAAGCTCCCTGCCATCACGGAGGGAGGGATCGTACCAGTACGATTAAGAGTGCCTCTACTCGGTCAAGGGGGGTAACCCCCCAAACCAGTATGGGGATCAGATCAGGAGGATCAGCCCCCTTGGCCCGTCAGCTGGCGGAGGTGATAGAAGAGAAATTTGGCGATAGATTACGTCAGCTGGAGAAGGACAATGTAAACGTCCTTAGCCGGCTCGACGAGTTTGCCGCCTCAGGCGGAGGGTCGAGGGATTCATTCCTTTCCCGAGGGCTCCCCGTCCATGAGGCGGAGACAAAGGATCTAAGAAACCACCTGGATCACAAAGCAGAAAGCTCCAGGGCCCCGAAGCGACCCAGAGCCGGCGAATGCCATCTTGACAACCATTCCAGGAAAGCGAGGCCGTTGGCCCTGGACGACCTCCGGCGAGGTTTATCCAGACGGAGGAGGGGAGATGAATCCGAGGAGGACTCAACCCAATCTACACGACGTCCAGGAAACGAGGGGCTTACCGACGAACCCAGGGACTTCAGGAGGCATCCCGTAAGGGAAGAAGTAGATCTCAGAGCCCGATTAGACTCCAAAAGAAAGGGTAAGGCGGTCCAGGACGAGGCCGAGGACGAAGTCATGCAAACACCCTTCACGAGGGAAATCAGTGAGATGGATATCTCAAGAAAGTTCGTCGTGCCACGGTTCAAAACCTACGATGGGCGATCTGATCCCGATGCCCATATCAGACAATATAAGCAGATGATGTCCCTCTATCATTCGGACCAACGGTTTCTATGCCGGGTGTTCCCTATGAGCTTGGGGGACTCTGCGATGAGGTGGTTCGAGACGCTTCCACCAAACAGTATTGGGTCCTGGAAAGAATTGACAAGGCAATTCCTAACCCGATTCATCACGGGGAGTAAGCGCCCCAAGGACATTGGATCACTGTTGACCCTCAGGCGGAGGGAATCCGAGACTCTTCGCCAGTACGCCATCCGATACTGGGAAGAAGTCAATGAGGTCGAGGGATGCTCGGAGGTCATGGCAGCAGCATCCTTCCGGCTCGGCTTGGCGAGGGACACGGACCTGTACCGATCCCTGACCAAAAAGACTCCCTCGGACATGGGGGAACTGATGGCCCGGATCAATAAGTACTCGAGGGTCGAGGATGAGATGGGAAGCAATAAAGGCCGAGCCCTCCAATCCAAGAGAAAGGAGAAAGAGCGCGAAGATATTCCTCGGAAGGGATTGCAACCCCATCCAGGGGGTTCGTCCAGAGGAATTCACACCGTCTTCAAGGAACCCATCTTCAGGTTGCTCCATAAAATCAAACACGAGCCGTTCTTCAAATGGCCGCCCAGGATGCAGAGCGACCCCTCCACCCGTGATCAAAAAGTAAGGTGTTCATATCACCGGGATGTTGGGCATCGTACCGAGAGCTGCAGGGTGTTCAAGTCGTTCTTGGAGAGCTTAGTCCGAGATGGATACCTGAAAGAATACATAGAGCCTAGGCCGGAAGAGAAACGAGCCCTTGCCCCGGCCGAGGAACCGGACAACGTCATAGACGTCATCCATGTATGTCCGCTGGAGCGCCCCACGTCCAAAGAGCTCGAATCCGACCTCAAGAGGGTAGCTTTTACAAGAAAGGTGACCGAGGGAGATGTGGGGCCATCAAGTAAAAGGGCCAGGATGGCTGAGCTTGGCATTACGTTCTCTGACGCGGATTTGACAGGCGTGGTGATTCCTCATAACGACGCCCTTGTCTTAACCCTAAAGATAGGGAAATTCGATGTCAAGAGAATCTTGATAGATTCAGGGAGCTCCTCGGAGGTGATGTACTTCGAGACTTTGAAGCGGATGGGCTTTGGCCCCAAAGACTTAACCAAAATCAGGACACCCCTCATCGGGTTCAACGGCTCTTTCGCTTTGCCCGTGGGGAAAATTACATTACCGGTCGCCACTGGTCCCTTCGTCATCGACACAGAGTTTGTGGTGATCGACACGGACTCTCCTTACAACGTGATTATGGGGCGAACATGGCTGCACGCGTTGGGAGCGGTGCACTCCACTCTCCACCAGAAGTTGAAGTTCGCCACGCCAGAGGGCGTCATGGAGATCCGGGGGGATCAAGCGTCTGCGAAGAACTGTTTTTATTCGGCCGTCCGAGCCGGGGCGTCCAGCCAGGAGAAGGGGCGAGCACCGGAAGAGATCATAGAAAAATAGCAATTACAGTCCGGGCGTCCGGGGATGGATGACCCCCGGGTAGACCCAGCTGAACGATCGGTTGAAGACCTCCGGAAGGTGCCCTTGGTTGAAGGAGAAGAAGAGAAGTATTTCCTAGTTGGGACCTCGATGCCCGCAGCCGAACAGGAGGAGATGATCAGGTTCTTAAGAGGGAATACAGACGTGTTCGCCTGGAACGAAATGGAAATGACAGGAGTAGACCCTGAGATAATTACTCACAGGCTGCATGTTGACCCATCTCACAAGCCAGTAAAGCAGAGGCCACGACGTATGGCCCCGCATCACACCAACGCGGTCAATGAGGAAATAGACAAACTCCTAAGAGCCGACGCCATTCGAGAAATACAGTTCCCAGAATGGCTGTCCAATACAGTATGTGCAAAAAAGAAAGGGGGGAAATGGCGTGTCTGCGTGGATTTCACAGATCTAAACAAGGCATGTCCCAAGGACGACTACCCCCTGCCGAAGGTGGACCAGCTGGTAGATGCCACAGCCAGGTATGAACGAATGGACTTCCTGGATGCCCGAGCAGGATATCATCAGATCCCTCTTCATGCCCCGGATCAAGAAAAAACGGCATTTATCACTCCGAAGGGAGTTTATTGTTATAAAGTGATGCCGTTTGGATTGAAGAACGCCGGGGCAACATACCAAAGATTGATGAATCGGATGTTCAAGAAGCAGATCGGCAACACCATGGAGGTCTACATAGACGACATGCTGGTAAAAAAGCAAACGGAGTGGTGATCATCTTACAGACTTGGCGGATACCTTCTCCACTCTCAGGGAGTATGGGTTGAAGCTGAATGCAGCGAAGTGCGTCTTCGGAGTGGAGTCGGGAAAATTCCTCGGGTATCTGGTTAGTCAGCGAGGAATCGAAGCCAACCCAGATCAGATTAAAGCAATCCTGGATATCCGAAGCCCTCGCACTGTCCGAGAAGTCCAGAAACTCACAGGGATGCTGGCTGCACTTAACCGATTCGTCTCACGCTCCTCGGATAAATGCAAACCCTTCTTTGGAGCAATCAAATGTGCTGGGAAGAGTATGTGGAGCCAGGGGTGCGAGGACGCCCTGGCTGGGATCAAAGAATACCTGAGGACTCTTCCGACCCTGTCCGTCCCCATCCAGGGGGAGATGCTGTTCCTATACCTGGCAGTTTCAGAGTTTGCAGTAAGCGGAGTACTTATCCGTGAGCATGAGCACCGACAGAAGCCGATTTACTACATCAGCAAGGCGCTCCTGGATGCAGAGACAAGATATCTGCCCCTAGAGAAACTGGCCCTGTCCTTGGTCACCACTGCAAGGAAACTGCGCCATTACTTCCAGGCGCACCCAATCACTGTCCTAACTGATCAGCCCTTGAAGGCAATTTTGAGGAAAGCTGAACTATCCGGAAGGATCTCCAAATGGGCTGTAGAGTTGGGGGAGCACGACATTCATTTCAAACCCCGAACTGCAATAAAGGGTCAAATACTGGCAGACTTCATAGCCGAGTTTTCGGGGGAGAATCCAGTTCTAGAAGGACCGCCTCCTCCCAACTTAGCATCTCCAACAAATGTTGAAGGATCGCCATGGCTTTTATGTGTGGATGGTTCATCAAACAGTAAGGGGTCCGGAATCGGTGTCTTGCTGACCTCTCCAGAAGGGATTATTGCAGAGCAGGCCATCCGGCTGGGGTTCAAAGCATTGAACAATGAAGCGGAATATGAGGCACTCATCTCAGGACTTCGGTTAGCTGAGGCGACTGGAGTTACCAATTTGATCGTGCATTGCGATTCCATGCTGGTGGTCAATCAAGTCAATGGGGAATTCGAAACGAGGGACCCTAGGATGAAGGCGTACCATCACCAGGCAACGACCGTTATCCAAAGGTTCGACCGATTTGAAATCAAGCAGGTGTCCCGCGACAAGAACACACATGCCGACGCCCTGGCTTGTCTAGCCTCGGCAGTGGACTCCTCCCAGTCGCGCAGGATCACCATTGAGTATCTTCCCACATCCTGCATTGATCATACTCTCGAGGCGATGGTCATCCAGGACGCGCCCCAGCAGCTCAGTTGGATTGATCCCTTTGTCAAATTCCTAACAACGGGAGATCTCCCGGAGTGTCCAAGGGAAGCTAGAAAGATAAGGCTGAAAGCTCCAAGATTTTGGGTCTCTTCGGATCAGAAGCTTTACCGGAGGTCTTTCTCAGGACCTTACTTGCTATGCGTCCGAGAAGATCAAGTGCAAGACCTCCTGTACGAAGTGCATGAAGGAATATGTGGGGGCACTCTGGGGGACGATCAATGGCGCACCGCATTATGTCTCAGGGGTATTGGTGGCCGCGAATGCAAAGGGACGCGAGGGCATATGTCCAAAAATGCGACCAGTGCCAGAGGTCTCCCCTGCGATCAGGCAACCTGCGGGGGACTTACACCCCCTCACCAGCCCTTGGCCATTCGCCCAATGGGGGCTCGATTTGGTTGGACCTCTGCCTAAAGCTCCGGGAAATAAAAAGTTCCTCATCGTGGCCACAGATTACTTCACCAAGTGGGTGGAGGCGGAGCCGTTGAGTCACATCCGAGACATAGACGCCAAAAAGTTCGTCTGGGAGAACATAGTCGTCAGATTTGGGATTCCTCGTGCACTGGTATCGGATAACGGGACCCAGTTCACTGGCGGGCGCTTTAAGTCTTTCTGTGAGCATCTCGGGATCCGTAACTTCTACTCCACCCCTGCATACCCTCAAGCCAATGGGCAGGCGGAGGCCACCAACAAGACAATTATCAATGGGATCAAGAAGAGGTTGGAGAAAGCCAAGGGAAAGTGGGCGACAGAGCTGTTAAACATTTTATGGGTGTACAGGACAACCCCTCGGTCATCGACAGGCGAAACCCCCTACTCCCTGGCATACGGGATGGAGGCAATCATACCCCTCGAAGTAGGGCTTCCGACCATAAGGACCCAAGCTTTCGATGAAGGGGGAAATGATCATCAACTGGGATTGGATCTGGACCTACTGGAAGAAAGAAGGGAGGAAACCGCCTTGAGGATAACCAAGTATCAAGAGAAGATCTCCCAACTATACAACAGGAGGGTCAAGACTCGAGAATTCCGGATAGGCGACCTGGTCCTCAGAAGGGTAACGGCCAATACCCGGGATCCAACAGAGGGAAAGATGGGACCTAACTGGGAAGGGCCTTACAAAGTAATATCAATCGGGGGCGCCGGGTCGTATGGACTAGAAGATATGAGTGGAAGACCTGTAATACGACCATGGAATGTTATGAATTTGAAGAAGTATTACTTTTGAAGTACTCTCTTCAAGAACTCGCCAAACAAAAACAAAGGGTATGGCCCTGGGGACAGAGTTCAAGACTCTCGTCCCCGAAGTAATAGGAGCAAGCCTCCTGCAAGGGTATGGCCCTGGGGGACAGAGTTCAAGGACTCTCGTCCCCGAAGTACATACAGGAGCAAGCCTCCTGCAAGGGTATGGCCCTGGGGACAGAGTTCAAGGACTCTCGTCCCCGAAGTACATACAGGAGCAAGCCTCCTGCAAGGGTTGGCCCTGGGGACAGAGTTCAAGGACTCTCGTCCCCGAAGTACATACAGGAGCAAGCCTCCTGCAAGGGTATGGCCCTGGGGACAGAGTTCAAAGGACTCTCGTCCCCGAAGTGTACATACAGGAGCAAGCCTCCTGCAAGGGTATGGCCCTGGGGGACAGAGTCCAAGGACTTGTCCCGAAGCACATACAGGAGCAAGCCTCCTGCAGGGATGCGGCCCTGGGACACAGTTTCAAGGACTCCTGTCCCCGAAGCAATGCAGGAACAAGCATCCATAAAGAACATGGTCCTGGGAGCGAAACACAAGCATTCCCAGTCCCCAGAGTTGATACAAGATCTTGCCTCTGGAACGGGCCAGCACGCCCCGAAGACAGTTCAAAAACACTTATGATTTATTCTACACGAA
>CAUOFW020002579.1:0-46817 GCA_963454935.2 Ilex paraguariensis
TTGTACTCGTCTTACAACCATTGTGTTCTAATTTTGGATTATATGATATATACAGTCTAACTTGAGGGGAGTGTTAAGAGTATTATAGTATTATTATGTGTAATACTAGGTTGTAATAAATTATACCATATAGAGGGTATATTCGTACTTTGTATGAGTACAAGATAACTATAAATACAAGTTGTTTGTGAGAGGTAGGTTAATGTTTTTTGACCACTCTTTGTTTCTCTAATATTGTGTTATGTTAACTCTCTAAACCTAACATGTCTAAAAAGCCAGTTTGAGAATGTTATTTTATATTTATACTTGTCAATTTTTTTAATATGGGTGATCATCCCAACTTAATTTGTTCTTTTACTTGAAAGATTCTAGTTGTCGAAAACTAATCCACATGCTGGGCTGTATTTTTGTTGATTGACATCAAGTAGGTATGCACCTTAGATTTTCTAATTAGGTGCATCCTTGAAACTTAAACCTTCTTGTCTGTGATACCAATCTTAATTTTTATACCTTTTTTGGGTGCCATATCACAATTCACAAGTGATATTGGTGGCCATTTGTCCTTTTGTTCTTAGACATCGCATTTTGCTTTGTCCAAGTAACATTACATGGAGGTTGGTTGTGTGTTAAATGTGTGTGGGTGTGGATGGTTATTAAGATCAAATTCATTATTCATTATGTATTGTGATTCTTGTGAAAAAATTTTTTGTATGTCATATTCTGGATTTTTATGGGAATGGATTGCTCCTACTTTTCATGGATTGAAATTTGCAAGAATGTTGGCTTTGGGACACTGTTTATGCATTACGTGCCAGCTGTCATCATTTAAGAGTGGGCATAGCCAGCATGGAAGATATTGTATGGCTCGAGATATGGTTTCAAAGGGTCAATTTTGTCAGATTCGCTTAGAGTGATATGACAAGTTACTGAGAACCGAGTTCACGATGTTAAAGGTAGCTAACAAAGCTAGGGATATTACGGCTTTAGCCTTAGTATTTTGGTAGTTGTTTTTCTAAGATGGTTTAAGAGGTGCTAAAGGAAGCCCGTAACTGCTAATTTAGCTGTGGATTGGCTCATAAGGCCCTATTGGACTGTGTTTAACTTGCTTGTTTCTAACTAATGCAAGTTTCTTATAATTTCTTAAACAGAAAAGAAAGGAAGAACAGTATATGGTTAGGAGTGCAACAGTGAGAATAGTAAGGAATTTTGGAGATTTTATAGGAAAAATAATTCTATAAATGGAGGAGGCAAATTAAACACTTGAGGACGATATAAACTCAACTTCACTGCTTACTAGTATGCTGATCTATTTGTATGCTATGGCAATATGCAACCATAATGAAAAAATTATTGTATACCATTATAAATAAGCTTGATTATGTTATAAAAATAACAGAAGTTCAGACTGGGAACTGAAATTCTAACCAAGTTGTGCTGGAGCACATTTCGCCCATATCCCTCAGCTCAAACTCATCTTGCTCAGTTTTCAAGATTCGGACTGGGTTTTGACAAGTGCAATTTAGCGTTAAACACAGCATTTCTTTCTTTGCCTTCCACAGATATCATTAAACTCACTAAATCTATTGGTTTTGGATGAATGCAATGCAAACCTTGGCTAACAACAAATGATGTGGTAACCCAAAGCTAGAGCTGAGACTCCTTAGGCTTGGGGCCAAGATGGATGAGGTGAGATGCAGGTAAAAGTGTGTGTACTTTGTCTCACATTGTTTTGGTGAAACGTGTGTGAAGTGCTTCATATATGGGAGTTTTGCACCTTCATGGAATAACACATTTTCAAACGCTTAACCCAAGCAAGGCAATATTATATCATACGGACCTGGACCGTGACAAGTGGTGTTTAGCCGTTGGCCCATGTGGTGTGGAGAGCACGTAATCTGTGCACTCCAGTCAGGGGATGGTGGCGTGGGATGCTAGCAGCTAGCGTGGTGGAGTCGTCCCACTCACCTAGGTTCGAAAATGTGGAACAGATCCCATATGAGGATGTATGACCCTTAGGGGGTGGATTGTGATAATCTAGACAAAAAGCCAAGTCCCTTGAGACTTGGGACTAAAATGAGTGAGTGAAGTGAAAATACATGGCGTTTGAAGTGATTTATAAGGGCAAGTTTTGAACTGTCATTGATTGTTTAGACCTAGCCTAGGGGACAGTATTGTATAGTTGGACTGGTGTGTTACATGATACTAGCGAAGAAAATGATAGCACGAAAAAAGGAAGAAAAAACAGTTGAGCCTTTGTTTTTTTCTTTGTTTTTTTCTGATATATTTTAAATTTACTGCAGGTGAATGCTTAAACAGGGTTTTGGGATGCCTTTTGTGCCAAGTTATCCCATATTGCTTTTTTTTTTTTCCTCCCGAGTTATTGTGCTGTACCTATTCTTGTCCTATTGAAGACGGTGCTTGGAAAATGCACACACCATAAGGGCGTTGTTAAGTGAAGTTGTATGGGATGCTTGCTTTCTCGTTGCTTTTTCTCAACCGCTGGGTGTGTATTCGTTGATATATTACAAGCTGGGGTGCATGGTGGAGCAATTTCAGGCAATCTAACTGTGATGAAGAAACATCAAATCGCAAAGGCAGCTTCTTTTTTTTTTTTTTTTTTTTTTTTTTGTGTGTTTGGTCATTTGTAACTATTTGTGAAGATGTCTATGAAGAGTATGTTTGTTCAATTATAGCATGAATTTTCTTCCAGCATTTTTCTCCTTTAGGTTTTGATATTACCCTGCAGTTTGACATGAAATTCTTCATATACTTTCAAGAACTTTTCTTCATTGTCTATTGAACTGTTACGTCTAATTTTTCCCATTTGATCATGTTAAGTTTGGAAGATTAATATAATATTAAGGACAATATTTAGAGAGAAAAGGGAGAGTTAAAAACTTAACCTAACCCTCATATTTGATTTGTATTTATAGTTAACTCACAATAATAATAATTACATATACACCCTCTTACTGTTAACAATCTACACATAATACCCTAATACTCTTAACACTCCCCCTCAAGCTGGATTATATATATCATATAATCCAAGCTTGGAACAAATCGCTATAAGACGTGTATGATTCAATGTTTTGGTAAACATATCTGTAAGTTAATTTTCAAATTTCACAAATGGAGTTGTAATCTCCCCAACTACTATCTTGTCTCGAATAAAGTGACAATCAACCTCAATATATTTGGTTCTCTCGTGAAATACCGAATTAACAGCGATATGGATAGCTGTCTGGTTGTCACAGAACAACTATAAAGGAAGTTGAACTAGCAATTCAATTTCCTGGAGGAAATGTAGAAGCCGAGTCAATTCCCTCGTTGTATGGGTCATTGCCCTATACTCAGCCTCAGTCCTGGATCTTGCTATCATAAATTGTTTCTTACTTTTTCCATGAGACAACGTTACTACCTAAGAAAGTACAATAACCAGTGGTTGACCTCCGATCAGAAGGAGAGCCAGTTCGATCAGCATCTGAGAAACCTTCCACCCTAAGATGTCTTTTAGCTCGATATAACAATCTAAGTCCAGGAGCTCGTTTGAGATTTCACAATACGAGTAATTGCCTCCCAATGTAGTACTCTAAGACACCCATGAACTGACTTACTATACTGACTGCATAGAAATATTCGATCGAGTAATAGTAAGATAATTAAACTTCCCAACAAATCTGCGATACCGACTCGAATTCTCAAACAGTGCATCATTATCCATCAATAGTTTTTGATTCGGATCCATAGGAACATCAATTGGTCTGCCACCCAGCAAACTTGCTTCTCTAGCATGTCAAGTACATATTTTTTTTGTGATAAACAAATACCTTGTTTAGATCGAGCCACTTCAATTTCCAAGAAATACTTGAGTTTTTCCAAATCCTTAGTATGAAATCGATTTTGTAAGAAGATTTTTAACTTGGCAATCCCCTCAGAATCATTTTCAGTAATCACAATATCAACTACATAGACCACCAATAGAACATATCCAGTATCCGTCTGTCTATGAAACACAGAATGGTCTGTCTGACATCGAAGAAGACCAAACTCTAAAATTGCATCTAAAAACTTACCAAACCATGCTCTCGGTGATTGCTTCAAATCATACAAAGATTTCTTTAATCGACATACACTCTTATCATACTCCCCTGAGCAGTAAACCTAGGTGGCTGCTCTATGTATACCTCTTCAACCAAGTCACCATGTAAGAAGGCATTCTTGACGTCTAACTAAAACAAGGGCCAATCAAGATTAGCAGCCAAAGAAATCAAGATACGAACTGAGAAAATTTTGGCAACAGGAGAGAAAGTCTCCTCATAATCAACATCATAGATCTAAGTAAAGCCCTTTGCAACAAGCTGGGCTTTGAGACGCTCCACAGAACCATCCGGATGAAATTTAACAGTATACACCCAACGACAACCAACAGTTCGTTTCCTAAGAGGTAAAGGAACGAGATCTCAAGTCCCATTATGATGTAAGACACCCATCTCATCCTCCATAGCTTTCCTTTAACCTGGATCAGATAATGCATTCTGTAAATATTTAGGAATAGCTATAGTAGATAATTGAGAGGTAATACAAGAGAAGACAGGAGACAAGACATCATATGAAATAAAATGAGCAATGAGATAATTAGTAACACATGAACAAGTACCTTTTCAAAGAGCAATAGGTAAACAGCTTAAATTACCTGATGGATTAGGATCAGAAGGCAGCAAGGAAGACATATGGGAGCCTCAGTCGATGGTCGAGGACAACGAGAGTATACACGAAGAGGTAAAGTAGATGGTAACACAATGGGCAGCGGGATACCTGAAGATGAGGGAAGAGATGGTGGTACGAGAGATGACCCAAAGTTCAGCTCCAAAGACTGAGAAGGTGCTGAAAAATATGGAACAGATTCCTCAAACGTGACATCAGCACTAGTAAATTATCGTCGCAGATAAGGACTGTAACAACGATACCCTTTTTGTGTGTAAGAATAACCTAAAATACACATTTAGTAGCTTGAGGGTCAAGTTTATCAAACACAGGACACAAATTGTGAACATAACAAACACATCCAAAAACCTTAAGAGTTGGAAAAAATAAAGACTTACTAGGAAAAAGGACAGAATATGGACTTTGCCCATTTAACACAAAGGATGAAATATGATTAATAAGGTGACAAACAATAAGAACAGCATCACTCCAAAAGTATCGGGGAATATTGATTTGAAATAACAGGGCACGGGTGACTTCCAACAAATGACGGTTCTTGTGTTCAGCAATACTGTTCTGTGGAGATGTGTAAGCATAGGAAGTCTGATGAATAATGCCAGTTTTACTAAGATAAGCTAAAAAAAGATCAGATTCATATTCTCGAGCATTATCAGAACGTAAAATACGTATACGACAACCATACTGAGTTTTTATTTCTTTACGAAAAGTCTAAATATAGAGAATAATTCAGACTAAGCTTTCATAAAAAACAACTAAGTCACACGAGAATAGTCATCCACAAATGACACAAAATAAGGATATTTATTAGATGAAATATTCTTTATTAAGCCCTATACATCAGAATGTACCAACTTAAATGGATTAGACACACGATTATTAATTCTAGACTGAAATGACATACGGTGATGCTTACTAAGTTGACAAGCTTCACAAGACAAAGATGACACACAATTAAGACTGGGAACTTGGCGCTTCAAATTCTGAAGAGAGGGATATCCAAGACGACAATGCCATTGCAAAAGAGACAACAAGGTCTATAGAGTCCGAGTAGGTAAATCAAAATCAAAGTAATATAGGCCACCAGCTTTATGCCCCGTACCAATCTTCCTCTTTGTCTTGAGATCCTAAAAGACACAATAAGAGAGATAAAAAGTTATAGAACAATTGAGAGAATGAATAATCTTACTAATGGAAATTAAACTAAAAGGAAAGTGAGGAACAAATAACACGGAAGATAGGGACATATTAGGACTCAAGTGAGTAGTTCCCAGATTTGAAACTTTAGAACAAGTACCATTAGCAAGAGTAACACTACGTATAGAAGTAGCAGACTGATAAGTAAAAAAAAATCAAACGCACCAGTTGTGTGGTCAGAAGCGCCAAAGTCTATGATCTAGGGACTGTGAGTGGAGGACAATAAATAAGTGGAAGGAATACCTGACTGGGCAAAAGTAGCAATGGAAGGAGATGGGATAGCCAGTTACTGGGACAGGAACTGAGCATACTCCTCTCGTGTAATAGTAACCGATCAAGTGTCTTGCTTGGGTTCCATAAGTGTAGCAAATAGAAAAAAAAGAATTACTAGATCACTGAATCGGACAAGAATCACCTACTGCACTGTTGAACCGAAAAAGAGAAGATTGCTGGATCACTGAACGAAACTGGAGAACTCCACTGGACTGCTGAACCGGACCAAAGAAGTCCACTGGACCGCTGAACCAGACCAAAGGAGTCCACTGGACTACGGAACCAGACCAAGGAAGTCCATTGGACTGCTGAACCGGAGACAAAACAGTTTGAACCGGTCTAAAACTGACTGAACCGGTCTAAAACTAATTGAACTGGGCCTGAACCGGTCTAAAACTGGATGAACCGGGCCTGAACTGCTCTAAAACTGAATGAACTGGGCCTGAATCGGATTTGAACTGGTTTGGTCTGAGGCTACTAGACTTCGATCTTGATTGGGTTTGGTCTGAGGCTACTGGACTTCGATCTTGATTGGGCTGGGCTTGGATCTGCTGCCCAAACCCGCAATCGTGAGTTGTCTTCTTCACCAACAAACCCTAATGCCCCTTCAATGGTTGACGGCGATGAACAACCAACAACCAGCAGCCACCAACGTCGACTACACCACCGAACAACCAGATAATCAGTCGACTACACCACTGAAGCACCACCGAAGAAGAACCAGAAGTGACCACCAAGAACCAGATACCAAAACTCGAAGAACATTACAACTTAACAAACAACACCAACGAAGATAGAGAATATTCTCAACCACACCAATCGACTATTACCACCACCAGACAAGACCACAACGAACAGTACAACACAATGACACCACCGAACAATCAGACACAACAACAATGGTCACACAACCGTGAACCAAAATAGTTAATATTTTTATTGGTTTTGCTCTGATACCATGTTAAGTTTGGAAGATTAACATAATATTAAGGACAATATTTAGAGAAAAAAGAAAGAGGTTAAAAACTTAACATAGTTCTCATACTTTACTTGTATTTATAGTTAACTCACAATAATAAGAATTACACATACACCCTTTTACTATTAACAATTTACACATACTACGCTAATACTCTTAACAGATCACTTAGTCATTGTCATAAAGTAGTCCAACAACTGTGGCAACTGACAATAACTTGGAATCACTTCAACAATATTGGTCAGGCCTGATCATCTTGGGATCATTTTGAGGTATACTTCCTCAGATGGAAGTCGCTCCAAATAAGGGTCAATTGTCAGTGGAACTGACAAGTGAAGAGCATGAAACAATTTGAGTCCATTCAGAGAAGAAATAAAACTTTTTATTCCTGTCATACCTTTTCCGTTTGGAGGAAGTATGTGGATTAATGATATTTTTGATGCCGTTATGTGTTCCCTCAACAATGTGACTCAATTAATGGGTCATGTTATGATTTATTGGAGGATCTAGGTTTTATTGATGAGTATGTCAACAGGGATTATCTTTCAAAAAAGCCAAGTATTTGCTTGCTACGTTAATGTAGTACTATGTCTGGTTAGGCTTGTGGAAATATATTGTTTCCAATGCTTTTTCGCTGGTTTTTGTTTTTCAGGATGCTGATATCATGTGGTTCAGGGACCCATTCCCACATTTTACTTCGGATGCAGATTTTCAGATTGCCTGTGACCATTTCTCAGGTGACCCTAATGATGTGGAGAACAGACCCAATGGAGGCTTTAAGTTTGTAAGGTCCAATAACCAGTCAATAGGGTTTTACAAGTTCTGGTACTCCTCACAAGAAACGTATCCAGGATTACATGATCAGGATGTCCTTAATAATATCAAATTTGATTCTTATCTGATAGATATTGGATTGAATATGAGATTCTTGGATACTTCTTACTTTGGTGGGTTTTGTGAACCTAGCAAAGATTTGAATCAAGTTTGCACAATGCATGCAAACTGCTGTTTTGGGCTTGACAGTAAACTTCATTGATCTTAAAATCATGCTTCAAGGTTGGAAACTGTTTATGTCTTTGCCACCAAGCTTGAAGAGATCATCAATGCAATCTTGGAGGGTTCCTCAAAACTGCAGGAAAAATGGTGATTTGTATTGTACTTATCTAGATTTCAGAAGTTGTTGTCTTTTTTATGCACTAATTACTGCTGTTTTGAAATGTCTACTCCTCACATGGGTTCTTTTCTCGTGGTTTTCCAGTCTCGATTCTCTTCGCCCATATGGTCCTCCAGGGAAGGTTGTTGACCAATGATAGGAAGATGGGGTTAAATATTGCAGATATTATTAGTTCTTGCCCCCTGTAGATTGTCGAGTTAAAGTTTCTTATTTATACTGCAATTCTTTTTCAGTAAGTATTTCAATGCTTTTCAATGAAATGCCGATTGTACAGAGTTGATCTGATTTTTTGTGCCAAGCTGTTTCCCCCAAAATATGACACTTTTAAGTAATATATGTCAAGTAGAGGAAGGTACTAAGTTGGATATCCGCGGTTTTGTACGAGTTGATATGTTACTTGGATCTTGAGTTGTTTTGTTGTGTGGTACAGATACGGGTATATGGTACGACACTTTCTTAGGTACACGGTACGATGAGGGTATGCTTTGTTGGTACGGTATTTTGGATCACAATTCATTTTGGAATTCTTATTTAGATTGTTTTCAGTACTCTACAACATTATGTATCATAAAACATTCATAAAAATATTAAGTCAGTTATTATTTATCTTATATTTTTGCTCGATTTTTTATTGTTCAATATAATATATAATTATAAATCTATAAACACGTCAATTAATATTTATTTTATATTTGTGTTGCATGTTTCAAAGCGAATTTATTAAGGGTTAATATTACAATTTGGAGTCATATATTTTGGTGATCTAGATTGGGAATTCACCCAATTTAGAATCAATGTACACAAATTGTGGGTTGCCAAGGGTTTAGCGTATTTTGGTAATTGTGGGTTGATATTTCATTGTGAATAACATTCCATCCTTGTAACTGTTTTCGGTAGATATTCTCTCATCATATAGATGCTGCATTGTGGGCAAAATTTGTATATTTATTTTCTTATCATTTGACCATTTTAAATAGCATATATGAAGGCAGGCTAGAAGGATTATTTTGCTGCTAGCCACAAATATGCTTAATTAGCACTCTTGTAATTTTTCCGAAAGAGTTTATTATGGGATGAAATCACTCTCAACTTGTGGAATGATGTCGAATTAACATGGATATGATGACCTTTGATTACACTCGTATGATAGAAAAGGGGCAGCATTCAGCATGGCCCTTTTGATTGGGAGTGCCGGATATAAACTTAGACTTTGACATTATCTGTACGACGGAGCCAAACCCACAGCCTGAGGGTTGTTTCCGCTACATTTTTACTCATTATCTGAATTTTCTTTTGGATTTGTCTATAACTCCAATATTTTGCATTTGCAACGTGTATGCACCAGCATGCAGTTGTTTTTGTTTCAGTCATTTTATATCAGTTGACATGTTTCTCATTATTGACGTTTTGACAAAATCAGTGAGACCTAAGAAGCACGGAAACTCTTTTAAAGATGACACGTGTCTATGTTGGATATATGTCGAATATCGACATTTTTTCGATACTCTTGAAAGCCTCATTGTTTGTACTTGGCCACGACAGTCACTTGGATTCTCATTTGGTAATTCTTCCTTATTTTCTTATTGCAAAGGTGCATGATAAGACGTTTATGTATAGAGGATGAACAGGCTAAGCCTGTTTGGACAAAGTGTAGATCCTAATTGTAGAAATATATTTTTGTTCACCACTACATCTAAATTTCATTAAAAGGGAAGGCAAACACAGCATTAGGGAGTTCTTCCAAGAACAATAAGTGATAGCTGGGGTGCATGTCTTAGGTGTGGGTAGATGGGGCACCACATGATAGAGGGCACAACAAAAATGCCTCTTGTTAAGGAAGATAATAAGGAGAGGTTGACAGGGGGCGCAACACGAGCATACTAAGTTTTCAGAAGTGAAGAGAGCTTGTGATGCGGTGTTTGACTTCGGTACACACGATTACACATTTTTCATTGAGGTCGAGTCTTTAGTTTCTTCTGGGATAGCAGGGTAGCTGTTCAGTATTTGATGTGATTGATTAGAGGAGTGCAAATTTACACGGTGATTTTTCCTGGTTGGACAGATAGTGGTGTTACTTGGGTCATTGCAGGACAACTCGATTTAGCTCCAGGGAGAGCAACTCATTGTAAATGTCCATTGCTTTCAATAGGTGTTGAGGATGGTTATAATTTACTCTCAGTTTAGTAGTCATAGGATCTGAGGTTGTTAGTTTCTGATGAGGTCAGAGTTGCTTGTAACAGAAGCGTGCTCTCTGGTCGTCTCTCTCCTTCATCGATCTTCATTTTTGAGAAGATTTGACTCGCCCTCTATCCTTCCTAAAGGAACTTCTTAACTGGGTTGACCTGAAAGCAATTCCAGATCAACACCCGGTTCCATAATATAATTGATGGCTTCGATGATGTCCTCCAAAAAGGAGAGGCGGAAGTTTACTTGCCAACAATTTATCTCTAGGTTGTATTTACTTCTTAAGTATAAACATTTGTTAACAAGTAATTACCAAAGACTAAATAATTGAAAATTTCCATCTCAAGAAAGTGACAAATGACTATTTTATATTATGAAAGAAAATAAAATTGTTGAGACTAGTCATGTTGAAATTGTACTTAAATTTTACTAATAAAAAGAGAGAGTGCATAGAAGTTTTTTTCTTAAAAAAATGAACTTGAGAAGATGAGAACAATCATTTAAAGTTTGTCCTGACATGTTTGTGTATGATTTTTTCAAAAATAATGTGTGTATATCTATGTCCTGTGTTTATATCCATGCTTCTTGGAGTGGGGCTGTACCTGTTTTCTGGGTATAGATAAGGTATTGAACTTGAAGGAGCTTTAGAGATGTATTTGTATGCCAAAGTCTACTTGATAAATAGGGTAGTTTGCAAGCCACGACTAGAAATCAAAATTGAGAAAATAACTAATAAGGCCTGCTTTTATTTTTATTTTTTTGTGACAAAAAACCATTGTGTCCTATTAACTTTTGAGTTAACACAACTAAGTCTTTCTTTTTTAGTATAATTTCAAATAAATCTTAATTCTACAATCATTTCTCTTTTGCCCATTAGGTTTTAACTACATAAATGCCATCTTATGAAAAATCAGTAAAGTTTCAATATAAATAAATAAAATAAATCGTTCCATACACATCACCTAACACGGTTAGCTGTCCAAAAAAAAAAATACATTTAAGAATTATTCAAAATATAGTTTATCTCATTAGTAGGATGATTAATAAATTTATTTTTTTCAAAAATGGAAATTGATACACATGTTTAACTAAAAGTAAAGTAAATTTATATAAACTTTAAAATACTGTAAAAAATCATAAGCAATCATTATATTTACTTCCCAATTTTTATATAAATTGAAATTTGTAAAAAAATTATGAGCAATAGTATAGTTATTGTTTGATGAAAGAATGATGAACAAAATTTTAGTTGATGGTTTAACGAGAAAGGGTAAAATTGGAATAAATGTATGATTGACAGAGTATTGAAGAAAGCTGGAATAAATTATTAAAAAAAAGACTTGATTGTCCTAAAAGAAAGTTGCTAGTTTTTTTTGTTGGGATGGGAAAAGTAAGACTTATCCGATATTTTGCTATCAAAATTTCCTTCACTTATGTTTGGGTGGTTAGTATTTGGTTGTCTGGCTTTTGACCCACTTTGTCTTAGGCTAAAGGGTTCCAATTAAAGTTGGTCGATCAAGTCTGCAGTGGAGGAGAGCAGCTTAAAAAGTGGCCTTAAGTCCAATTTTTCCAATACTTACTTTTTTGGTGCTATTTTAACTCTTCTATTCTCTACTAGTTGAATCTAGTCCGAAAACCAATAGCTTTTGTTTAAAGTATTTTTTTTAAATTTTTTAAGACTTTTTAATTACTTTTTTAAGGAAGGGTTGTGTTGTTTTTGTTTTTGTGTAAATTACAATTTCACCCTTAAAATATGTACCCAATTTTTATTTGATCCTTTAAGTTTTAACTATAACAGTTAAATCTTTAAGAGTTTTAATTGAGCTTTTGTTTAGTCATTGCATCAAAATTCACTAATTTATTATTATGGAATGACTTTCCGTGACCAAATCATAATTTGGGTAAAAGGGTATATTTGTTTGTTGAATTTTTTTTTATGTGTAAGCTAGAAAATTATATTATATTATTTTATTTTATCTGATTCAAAAAAAGAAGATAAGAAAGCTAAAAATAAAGTTACAGAGTGAGAATTTGAGAGACACTGTGAGACATAGAGAGAAAGAAATATACGTAATTGAGATATTTTTTGTTGGACATTAATCTTTATGGACAAATCATGTGACATTCTTCTGTAGATATAAATTAAAAGATCTGCATGAAAATAATGAATTGAAATTCAGTTAAAACTTTAAAGATGCAATTGTTTTAATTAAAACTTTAAGGAAATAGAAATTAGTGTAAAGTATATTTTTGGCTCCCAAACTATATGTTTTATGTCAATTTCACCATCAATCTTTAAATTGTGGCCGGTGGAATTTACTAACGAATATTGTCACAGGCATCTCACGTGAGTGACACAAACTATAAACTTGAAGAATTAAAATGAAACAAGTAACAAATTTGAGGGACCAAAGTGGCCCTTCAAGTGTGGTCACGTAAACATCTCTGTTAGTCAAGTCGAACTGTTATTTATGATTAGATCAAAGTGACACAAATTGAGAAGTCGAAGGATCAAATTGACTTAATTCAAAAATTGGGGATTAAATTGACAAAAACCGTATAGTTTTTAGACCAAATATGTATTAACCCTAAAATTATGTGCATACTTTAATGATACAAATTGTAAATCACATTTTGTTTTTTGTATTCTTTTTCTTGTCGGTGTTTGCTCCGAACACTTTTATTAGATGGTGATGATGCACAAATTGATTTTTATGCACCACTTGTCAAGTAAAAAATGTAATAAATAAATAAGGAGAAATAACACAAGCAAAATACAATTTAAGTGATTTGGTCAAGGTGACTTACTCCATTACGAAGGGCTAAGATGACTTGAGTGATTTATTGCTTCAAAGAGTGTTGAGTGCTCAGGTGTGAGTGATATGTGAGATACAAGATGTGAGAGATGCCCTCTATGTGTAGGCGGAATTTACAATTTATAGGTGTCTCATGACAAATTGAGACACCTTATCACAAACAGAAATGCTAATTTGGTGAAGGGGCCGCCATCCTCGCAACAAATAAGACAGTTGCAGAGAAGGCGTGCAGATCTCCACAAGATATGGTTCCAGGATAGCATGACAGACCTCCTCACTCCATTATGGCATGGATGAGACTCTTTGATGGCGTTACTGACTTCTTGACTTTAGGATGACGTGACTCTCGGGGTTTTGGTGAGTCTGAATAGATCTAGGTCTCTTTTGGGCCAGACCCACTGGGGCTTGTCTGGGCCGAGCCTACTATTTGAATTGGGCCAGAACTATTATCTGAGTTGGGCCTGGACCCATAAGATTGTAATTAACAATATTTTTGTTTTATCTTGACAGTTATTTTTGGCTTAATTTTTTTTTCAATGGAGCTTTATCAAATTGTACACTAGGTTTTGTTTTTTCCGAGCTAGATGAGTCGAATTTAGCATTGCTAAAAATCAACTTCGCTTTCAGAACTAGGTAATTGTTCTAAATTGTGTTGTTTGTTTTCTGCGTTTTGTCCTTTAAAATGGTTAGGTGTTTCCTATATTTTAAGGTTGCCAATTTTGTTCTTTACCATGAACACAAAATGAAACGTGACATGACACAAATTCGTAAATAATATGACTTATCAACAAATATAATGAATGAATCGTGTTAGTTTTAGATGCGTGTAACTCATTTAGTTGGTATTATAAGAAGAAGATCTGAATTTTTTTTTCTGATCTATTATTGAGTGAATTGTTTTAGAATTACATAGTATTTCACTAACACAAATATTAAGTGGTACATGTCATAAATTGAAATGACATGAAATAGAAATGAGATTAGTCGAGATATGTGTAAATTGATTTGAACAAAAATAAAAATGATGAACAAAATATAACACGCCATGACTCATTGACACCCCCTATTATATTTATTTTTGGATGCTTTGATAAGTAATTACGGGTAGCCGCACTCAATAATTTTATTGGCAAACTTTTTGTCATTCCTTTTATTCCACATCATATGTGGGCATCAATTGTGAAAATTTCAATAATTCCTCCCCCCCGCGAGTGTTTTGTTTTTTTGCTTTGATTCCCAACAAAACAAGAAGGTTAAGTTAATTAAGAACTTCTGTTTTGGGCATTAGAGCATATGCCCTATGAACCTACTTAACAATGCTCTTATTGTACATTAGTTAGTACGAATTACATCAACACTCTTCTTGTTCATCAATATTTTTGAGTATTTTTGTCATCTTGTAAATAACATTGTGTCTATCTGTTCTAAATTTTATTTTACGACTCACTCTTAGCGAGAACATATTTGGTGCTTACCAACTACCACTTGGCATCTGTTCAAAGAAAAAAAGTACCATTTCGTAGTGTCAGGTGTTGTACGTTGAATCAAATGATTTGTGAGACACTCAAAACACAAATTCACAGTTTCCAAAAAAATTCACCTCAAAATTATGAATTCAAAAAATTGAATTCGTGAATTTCATAACTACAATCCACGTGCAAAGAATTCTCAGAGTGAATTCTATAATTTCAAAAAAAATTAGTCTCATTAAAGAGTTGTACCTAAGCCCAAGGAACATTTTAAGCTATACCAACTTACTATGCCCTAATGTTAAGGTCCAATTGCCAACCTACACACCACATTTTATACTTACATAACTGTCCACCCATTGAATGTTCTCCAACGCTATCGATGTGGGATTCCTCCCAGTTTGTTATGCTCTGTTGCACTTCAACAGATTGTTAAAGATACTGATGTGGGATAACTCCTTTTCTTATTTATTGCATCATTCCCTTATTTATTTATTATTAGAGGTAATCTGTGCACAAAGACACAACGCAATGTGAATGGTTTTGAGGGATGTTGGTAACCGTTGGATGAATTTATTTGAGACTGTCGGATAGATTTATTGAAGTCTGTCCTGTTTTATATTTTGAATTTCTCATTTTTTAATGCTCTCAATAATGCACCCAGTCACAATTTTCTTTGCAATTTTTCACTTTTTTGTTTCAGCTCTCGCTCTATGTGATCTAGATTGTATGTTCCATATGACATATTGCACATCATGTAATGAAATGTTGTACACTGTTAAAATATATATATATGTATAAAAAATTGTATATTTTCATTTATGTTTAGCAAACAAATTGTGTGGTGATTTTTTATTGGTTGTAAATACCACTTGACACTGCAATGGGTACCTGATAAGCACTAAAAAAATTTTCACTCCTAACTTGACGAGTCGTCAGTTCTCAGGAGGCAACATAATAAACTTGAAATGCATATTTTACCCGTATGAAATGTCTAAAATACCCAGATCCGCTAAAAGATATAGGCCCAACACCGAGGCCCAGGGCGTATTATCGTTCTTCTTGCTCATCCTCCCCTCCTTGCCATCAGTCCACCTCCGAATTCGTCACCTCCAAAAGCACCACTTTGACAAAGATCAAGACCTTTATAACCTATTTAGATAAGAAAAAAGGTCACCCTAAGAGGTAACGAAAATATAAGCCTTGCACAAGAAAAAAATCTTGGAGCTTGGAAAACACCTTGTAGCTAAGCCTCTCAATCTTGGAGCTTGAAAAACACGTTGCTACACCGAGTCCTCCGTGTAAAATTTAATGTGACCCACATCATATATATTTACTTAATTATTATTTATCTAATAATTAATTTGGGTCAAATAATAATAATAATGTTATTATTTATCTAATAATTAATTTGGGTCAAATAATAATAATAATGTTACCAATCCTAGTTTAACCAGTATAACTAATAGCTTATTATTGATCAATTGAAAAGATTAGTTTCATAGAATTCTACTTTTATGGGAGGTGAAAATATGGTTGAGCAAAAAAAAAATCGATCCTCTCTACTATAAATGTGCATAATCTCCATCAATTTGTTTATTGTAAGATTAGATGTTAGAAGATGGAAATTGATGATATTGGAGCTAAACCGAAACAGTTCCTGGATCAATGATCAAATAATTTAAGATCTGTGACAATGGTCTCAGGTATGTCTATTATTATATTTTAATTTCCCTTAATTAATATATACAAATTATAATTTTTGAGATCTTAAAAATTAGAGTTTGATTGATCTTTTGATCAAATAAAATTTATGTTAGACCAAAACAGTTTTTTAAATATAAAAACTGAATTTTTGGTCGACTTTGAACCTAAATTAAAGTGAGACCCATTCATTACTTCGAGTAAATTTTTGTGAGTTCATATTCTATTTCGTGAGAAAAATAATGTAGTATATTCACTTGCTCAAATTGAGTAAGAAATGAATGAGAAAATAGGCTCCAAAGTGATCCTCTTGAGATGTGAAAATAAAGGTTATGCAATGTAGAATTTGACACCAATCCCACATTGGTTGAGGAAGAAATTCAACATAGGCATATATAGGCCAAGTTTGCTCTATGGGATTGGATCCCAAGGGGTACCACAATTTTATGAGTGGAGCGAGCGTCTACATGCCTTCGGTTCGACCACACACGCGTGCCGCCTGCTCGGTTGGGCCGGGCTTCCTATCTTTTTGAAAAAAAATCGTTTAATCAATTGGGCGAGAATTTCTTAATCCGAATTTAATATTCAGTATTCTTTGAATCGCACTAGTTCGAATTTGTGCTTCCCTCCAATTCGAAATTTTGAGTCCAATCCGAAATTGGGTTGTGACTGTTCGTGGAGAACAGTTACTCAATGTGTCTTCTGGTTGTTGCATTTTATCTTCTGGGTTGTGACTTTTAGTATGTTGGCTGTCTGAACAGTCACCAGAATGTCTAAAAATACTCAGTTCATGCATTCATTTATAGATAATATTCATTGTTCAGTCCATTTTCGGCATTAAGGCAGTGTATTGGAGAGTACATAATACAATTTCTGATTCGCTAGACGAGTAGATTGAAGTACTATTTTTGCTCGTGTAAAAATCATTGTATTCTGGGAGGCAGACGGTCGGTATTTCATAAGCACCATGTCTGGGGGCGAAATCTATCTTAAGGACGTAATGCTAAACACTAGCCTTGATCTACTTCAATTCTATTCTACAAATGGGTAAGTATTTCTTTTGGTTTGACAAACAGTTACGTGCAACTGTTTGTCGTTACTGTTTCGTCAGACTGCAGTAACTCTTTCATGTAACTCTTTCGTGTAACTCTTTCTTGTAACTCTTTTGTGTAATTCTTTCATATAAGATTTTTTTTGTGTAATTGTTTCATACTAAACTTTTATTGTTTTGTTATGCTTACATAGTTTAAATTAGAAATTTCAATAAGTGATTTTACAATATTTGGAATACCACAAACAACAATCTTAAGACAGATTTCTAAATTTGTATAGTTGCTTGTTGTGTTTTTGATACATGTTTTAATTTTTAGACTGTTTTAAAATATTACAAATTGTTAACCTATTTTTTGATAATCTGTGATATTTTGAAGGGACTTAAAAATTTTGTGAAAAATGGCATGTTTTGTTTAGGTGTTTAATTCAAACAGTGACTCTGTTTAAACAGTTATACTAAACAGTGACTTTGAGTTAAACAGTTACACTAAACAGTGATACCATACAAAAACGTTAAACAGTAACTTCAAAACAATGACATTGAACATTAACATAGATTGTCTTTGTTTTAATAACTTGCTTTTGAAAGTGTTACTGTTTTACTATTTTGAATAGTTTGTAATATTTGTTTATCAGAAATGGCTGCAAAATGATAATAATGTTCATACTACTACAAATCATGTTGTGCTTGTGGTGCTTATTTTTGTTCCTACTCATGTGTCTCATGAGGAGAAACTCGAAAAGTTCAATGGGAACAATTTCAAAGGATGACAATAGAAAATACTGTTTTATCTCACTACGTTGCATCTTGTAAAGTTTCTTTGTGAAGATGCTCCAGTTTGTAGTTAGAATGAGATCGACCGCCAAGTTGTTGTTGTGGTAGATGCATGAAAGCATTCTGATTTTCTGTGTAAAAAACTATATCCTTAATGGATTGGATAACGTATTATATAATGTGTATAGTCCAATCAAGTCGACTAGAAAGCTGTGAAAATCCTTGGATAAAAAGTACAAGATGGAGGATGCCGGAATAAAGAAATTCGTTATGGGTAGATTCCTTGACTACAAAATTGTGGATTCCAAGACTACCATAAGTCAAGTTCAAGATCTTCAAGTGATCTTACATGAGATTCATGCCGAAGGGATGATGCTTAGTAAATTTTTTCAAGTGGCTGCAATTATTGAGAAATTACCGCCAAATTGGAATGACTTCAAAAACGCAAAGAAATGAAACTTGAAGATTTGATCGTGAGATCGAGAATTGAGGATTTAGGAGGACAATAGAGTCTCCGAAAAGAAAGTTGGTAATCATTTCATGGAGTCAAAGGCACATGTGATTGAAGAGGGACATAAAATTAACATGAAAAGGAAGTATGTTGGCCAACAAGGGACCAAGGGTGGTGACTCTAAAAGGTTCAAAGGCAACTGCTTTGTGTGCAATAAACTGGGGCATCGTGCAAAGCATTGTGGAAGCCGTAAAGCACAAGGGAACCACGAGCGGAAGGCTGCCCAAGCCAATATAACCGAGGTAGAAATTTTTTTGAAAATGTTTATAACATGAGTTTTTTTGTTGTAGTATACAAATGGAATTTGGTGGGAAATACCAAGGAATGGTGGGTGAACACCGAGGCCACTAGACACATATGTTCGGAAAAGAAGATGTTCTCTTTATATGAAGTAATTAATGATGGAGAATAACTCTTCATGGAAAATTTCTCCACTTCCAAAATTGAAAGCAAATGAAAGGTTATATTGAAGATGACTTCCAAAAAAGAACTTACTCTCAATAATGTGTTACATGCTCCAAAAATTTGAAATAATCTTGTGTCTGGATCGTTGTTGAGTAAGAAGGGTTTTAGGTTGGTTTTTGAGTCTGACAAATTTGTACTCACCAAGAGTGAAATTTATGTGGGCAAGGGATGTATGAGCAATGGGCTCTTTAAGATGAATATAATGACCATTGTATCTGATTTTAATAAAAAGAACACATCTTCTGTTTATATGCTTGAATCTTCCAATGTATGGTATGGTAAATTAGGACATGTTAATTTTGATATTTTGCGTAAATTAATGAATTTATAATTGTTGCCTAAATTCAATATTGATGCAAATCATAAATGCGAGACATGTGTTGAATAAAAATTAACTAGAGTATTATTTCATAATATTGAAAGAAGTACTGAACCTCTAGAATTAATTCATAGTGATACATGTGATTTGAAATATGTTCAAACTAGAGGTGGAAAGAAGTATTTTGTTACTCTTATTGATGATTACACAAGATATTGCTATGTATATTTGCTAAGAAGTAAAGATGAAGCATTAGAAAAATTTATACACTATAAGAATGAGGTTGAGAATCAACTTGGTAGAAAGATTAAGGTAATAAGAAGTGATCGAGGTGGTGAATATGATACACCTTTCAATAGGTTCTGTCAAGAGCATGATATTATTTACCAAACTTCTGCGCCTTATACACCTTAGCAAAATGAAATTACTGAATGTAAAAATAGAACATTGAAATAGATGATGAATGCCATGCTAATTAGTTCAGGATTACCTTAGAACTTATGGGGGGAAGCTTTGCTTTCAGCAAATTATATTTTAAATAGACTACTTTACAAGAAGTTAGACAAAACCTCTTATGAATTATAGAAAGGTCGGAGTCCTTCCTACAAATATTTAATGTGGGGGTGTTTGACTAAGGTGATGGTTCCTATTCTCAAAAGGATTAAAATCTGACCTAAGACTATTGATTGTACTTTTATTGGTTATGCAATAAATAACAGTGCATATCGTTTTCTCGTGCATAAATATGATATTCCTGATATACATGTCAATACAATCATTGAGTCAAAAAATGCATCATTCTTTGAAAATTTTTTTCTAGTAAAAATGCATGTGAAGAGAGTTCTCTTAAAAGAACTCATGATACTGCGATATAGACCACGAGTCTATAGATGAAGAAAATGAAGAGGCACTTAGACGCAGTAAGAGAGCAAGGACTTTCAAGTCCTATGTGAATAGTAGTTAAAATTAGCATATTACTATGCTTTTTTAAAAATAATTATACTTTGATAGAGTTTGAATGACAACATTTCAGGACATAAAGTGTACAACGGTCCAAGGGCAATGAATACTAAACTTTCGTGCAACACCAGCATATTCTAGAGCAAAATTGGAGAAGTTTGGATCAAGGCAAGAACATTCGAATGCCAATCCACGTTTCAACGTTCTCTTGAATTATTGAGGATCAGACTGTTGAAGTGTTAATGCATGGCATGTTGTAGCAAAGAAGGAAAACAAAAAAATACTTGAGTACCACGTTCGAACGCCAATACACGTTCGAATGTTCTCCTAAATTATTGAGGACCAAGCTGCTGAGTGCAAAGTCAAGTGGTTCATTACGTATGGAAATAGCTCTCCCAGAAGAACAGAGGCTACTTAAGTAGGAGGTTCAAACTACATTTGGCGTTCGAACGCCATCAAGCAAAGACAATGAACAACGATCAAATGCCAGACAACGTTCGAACGTTCTCATTAGACAGGCTACAAAGTGGATGACTTTCAGTGGTCTTTGGAGGCCTTACACTATTTTTACACACTCTCTTGTTCCCTCCTCCTTGCCTATACAAACTCCCATTGTGAGAGCTTCAAAGGGAGGGGATTGGGGCTTTCATTTGAGCAACAATTTTATGTAGAATTAGTCTTAGACTTAGGTTTATATTTACTTGCATAGAGGAGAATAGATCATCTTTTGGTTGAGGAGGACTCTCCAAAAGTGATTAGCTTTCTTCTACTTTCAATATTAGTTTCATTCACTTCCATTGCTTGAGCTTCTTTCTTCCCTTAAAGGAGTGAAACTCTTCCACTTTTCTAGAGCTTTACCAAAGCCATGAAGGGTGGAACGTGATTCACTCATTCTTCGTCGAAGATCGGCTCCTTGTGTAGTGTGTTTTATCTTATAACTCTTCTACTTAGAGGGATGAACATTACTCACTTTTTTAGCTTTACCAAACCCATGAAGAGTGAGTAGTTTCTTACTCACTCTTTAGTAAGAGGTAATGAACATGTATAAATCATCCAAAAGTTATATTTGTGCATTTCAATTACGCTTAATGCTTTATATTTCACTTGCTTACTGAATGATTGATTGCATCTAGTAAAGCTAAGGTACTTTGTATAACCATGAGTACTTTCTACAACACAGATAACTCTTGCATAGAAAGACTCATTGGTTCAAGGCAAGTACCCCGGCTAAATCTTCATGACTACCCTTCAATCTTCACATTATTGTGCTTCATTTAAAGAATAGAATATTAATGCCATGGTTGGATGCCTTGTAGAAACACTTGCTTGTTTGTAGACGGGTTGAGTTTCAGCACAGACAATTATTGTAAACTTTTAGAAAGGCATAAGAACCATATTTTTAATTCTCACAATCCACCTTTATCTTGCAGTTAATTTTCTGTTGACACGGGGGTTAATTGAGTTACTAAGCACAAGTATAATAAACCGGATGATTAACTACATGTCTAGATCCTTGAACTAAAGAGTGACTTTTTATAGTTGAATTTATTTTATATTTTGTATAGAAAATCTTCTTGGAAAGAATTATATATTTGGCCCAGGAAAATCCCTAAATATCATCATTATAAATCTCAAAGGTTACAGCCAAATGGTCTCTATCACTTCTTACTTCGAAACACCAACAATAGTTCCCTGTGGATTTGACTCCAGACTTAACCGGATTATTACTAGAACTTGACCACCTGCATTTGGGTGTACACATTTCGGATCAAGCAAAGTTTTTGACGCCGTTGCTGAGGAAGCATAAAAGGTGTGTTAAGGTAAAAGGTAAAAAGACATTCCTTTTTGTATATATTCTTTCTTTGATTTACTACGTATCATTTATTTTTTTTTATGTCTGAGGACTATCCTCACTTTCAAAATTTGCCGGTAGAATCTGTTGGATCAGTGAATTAGTCTGAACCATCTTCACCTAGATCAGTAGCAGAACCTTTTGATAATAATATGACAAATAATGAGAGGCAAGTTCATGTGAGAGAGGGGGAAGTATCTAAAATTCGAATGTTTCGGGATTACTTACATCCCACAAGAAATAGTGTCCCCTCTTGTTTTGTCTTTCTTGCAAATGCGCCATTCTTTAATGTAAAGGCAAGGATAGTGTAGCTACTTCCTCAATTTCATGGACTCGAATTTGAAAATCCATATCTGCATATAAAATTTTTTGAGGAAGTATGTGGAACATTTCAAGACAACACTGAGCAGGCCAAGTTGAAACGTTTTGCTTTCTCTTTAAGGACAAACCTAAACAATGACTAAATTTTTTAAAAGCCCATTCAATACCTAATTGGCAGGCATTACATAATGAATTTTTTAGAAAGTTTTTCCCCTTACATAGTGCCAATGCGCTCAAAAGGCAAATCATGAATTTTTTGGTCAAAGAAGGGGAAACATTCTACCAATGTTGGGAGAGATTCAAAGATCTTCTCCAATCCTGCCCACACCATACTTTTGAGAATTGGACTCTGGTAGGATTTTTCAATGACTCCTTGCCCACTAGACTACATCAGCTTGTCGAAATGATGGCTTAAGGAGAGTTTATGGGAAGAGTCCGGAAGAGGCATTCAATTTTTTTGACACCATATCTGATAGTTCTTAAATGTGGGACTTAGCCTCTCCTACCACTGTTGAAACTAGACCATCTACTTCTCAAGGGGGTAAGTATGTCTTGAAAGAGGATGATGACCTAAGAGCAAAAATGTCCACCCTATCTCGAAAGCTTGAAGCTTTAGAGATAAAAAAGTACATCAAGTTGATATTGGCCCTCCCACAGAATAAGTGTGTGGGATTTGTGCACTGACTGGACACCCTATTGGGGAGTGTCCTACCATTCCAGTGTTCAAAGAAGTCTTGTTGGAACAAACAAATGTAATTTTCAACTTCAACAAGCCTTAGTTCAACCCATACTCTAAAACATATAATCTAGGGTGGTGGAACCACCCAAACTTTAGTTGGAGTAATACACAACCAATTCCCATGAATCCACAAAATTCACAAGCACCACCTTAAGGAACTCCCGCATATCAATCATACCAACCACCACACAAGAGGAGCCTTGAGGACACACTAAACCAGTCATGCAAACTCAAATGAACTACAACACTCATTCCACGTAGGATTTTACTGATTTCAAAGCAAAGACCACCCAGTCTTTCGAGGATATCAAAAGCCACATCCAAAAATTGACCCAATCCATGAGCATACACGAGAAAGGCAAGTTTTTGGCTCAACTATAACAACCACAAGGCCTATTTCATGTGAAAGATCCTTCAATCATGGAAACTCCACAAGACCAAGCTCAAGCTATCACTATACTGAGAAGTGGCAAGGTGATTGACAAAACAATCAGAGACATGTTAATTCCAAAACCAAAGCCAGAGTTAATCCTAGTCACTGAACCAGTTGAGACTGAACCATTTGTGCCTAAACCAGTTGAGCCTAATCCTGTGATTGGAAAAGAGCCCGAATCATCAAAGGAAAAAAAATCCTTCTTATCCTATTCCTGCTCCTTTTCCCCAAAGACTCAAAACGGTATAGAAGTTGAATCACTAGTCAGAAATCTATGAGCTCTTTAAACAGGTGAAAGTCAATATTTCACTTGTGAATGCGATCAAATAGGTTCCCTCTTATGCCAAGTTTTTGAAAGACTTGTGCACAATCAAGAGAAGTCAAAATGTTTAAAAAAGAGCCTTCTTGACAGAACAAGCCTGTGCTTTGCTTCAACACAAAACCCCTCCAAAATACAAGGACCCTGGGTGTCCAATCGTGTTGTGTGTCATTGAAAACTTCATAATAGAACAAGCTCTGCTTGATCTTGGGGCAAGTGTCAATTTACTCCCATTCTCTGTTTACCAACAATTGGGTCTGGGTGAACTCAAACCCACCAGTGTTACACTCCAGTTGGTAGATAGGTCTATTAAAATCCCAAGAGGCATTGTTGAAGATGTACTTGTCCAAGTGGACAACTTTGTCTTTCTTGTTGACTTCATTGTTGTAGATACTCAACCAGCAATGCATTCAGAGAACCAAATTCCTGTTATTCTTGGTCGACCCTTCCTAGCAACCTCTAATGCATTAATCAATTATAGGAATGGAGTCATGAAATTTACTTTTGGGAATATGACTCTTGAGCTGAATATTTTCAATATTACCCAGCACCCTGGAGAAGACAAGGAAGTGAGAGAAATAAATTTCATTGAGTCTTTGGTTCACAAACATTTGAATGATACCTTTGCTGAATCCTATCTGTTTAAACCTAGCATATCGGAGTCAATAGATGATGACCCAAATACACAAAGTTGCCCTACTTATGCTGTTGAGACATGGGCACCCAAATTCGAGGAACTTTCATTGAGTGGTACAAAGCCACTCTCATCAAGTGTCAAGCCACCAAAGCCTAAACTAAAGCCACTCCCATCTGACCCCAAATATGCATTCTTGGGAGAGGACGAGTCATACCTAGTGGTAATTTCATCTAAGCTTATAGACTTGCAAGAGTTTAAGCTAGTTGAAGTTCTTAAACACCATAAAAACACCATTGAGTGGACCATCACTAACTTGAAAGGATAAGCCCGTTAATCTGCAATCATGCAATATACCTTGAAGAGGATTTAAAACCCTCTCGTCAAATGCAGCGACGATGAACCTTCACATGAAGGAAGTTGTGAGAACTGAGGTGCTTAAACTATTAGATGTATGGATAATCTTCCCCATCTTTGATAGCAAACGGATGAACCCAACCCAAGTTGTGCCCAAAAAGTCTGGGGTCACAATGGTAAAAAATGATGCAAATGAACTAGTACCAACTCGAGTCGTCACAGGAAGGCGAATGTGCATAGACTATTGAAAGCTCAATTTGGTGACTAGAAAATACCATTTTTCTCTTCCATTTCTTGATCAAGTCTTAGAGAGAATTACAGGTCATGCATTCTACTATTTCCTGGATGGGTATTCTGGGTATAACCAAATTGAGATAGCACTAGATGACCAGGAGAAAACAACATTCACATGCCCTTTTGGCACCTTTGCATTCAAAAGGATGCCGTTTGGGCTTTGTAATGGTCCTGTAATATTCCAAAGGTGCATGCTAAGCTTGTTTAGTGATATGGTTAAAATTTTTTTGGAAGTGTTCATTGATGACTTCTCTGTATATGGTGACTTGTTTGATTTGTGTCTGGCAAATTTGGAGAAAGTATTAATAAGATGTAAGGAAGCCAATCTGGTGCTCAATTGGGAGAAATGTCATTTCATGGTAACACAAGACATTGTCTTCGGTCACGTTGTGTCGTCTAAAGGCATGAAAGTTGACAAGGCAAAAATATCTGATACTTGCCTGCTCCCAAGACTATAAAGGATGTTTGATCATTCCTAGGACATGCAGGGTGTTATAGGAGATTCATAAAATATTTTAGTAACATAGCTAAACCCATGTGTCATCTCCTGAGTTAGGACGTAATTTTTGTGTGGAATGAAGCATGCTAGAAGGCTTTCAATAAGCTTAAAGATATGTTAATTTATGCTCCAATAATGCAACCTCCTGACTAGACTCTGCCATTTGAATTAGTGTGTGATGCCAGTGA
The DNA here is from genome assembly GCA_963454935.2 of Ilex paraguariensis. Lineage (NCBI taxonomy): Eukaryota > Viridiplantae > Streptophyta > Magnoliopsida > Aquifoliales > Aquifoliaceae > Ilex > Ilex paraguariensis. The sequence goes on from CAUOFW020002579.1 coordinate 26,241, forward strand.
TTATGTTGTAGGTGTTGTGTTGGGACAAAGAAAAGGTAAGAAACCCTATGTGATTTACTATGCAAGCAAGAATTCGAATGATGCTCAAATGAATTACTTAACAAATGAAAAAGAATTGCTTGCTGTAGTTTTTGCTCTGGAGAAATTTTGTTCTTATCTTGTTGGTTCTTCTGTTATTGTATTCACTGACCATGCAACATTAAAATTCCTACTCACAAAGAAGGATGTCAAGCCAAGGCTCTTAAGATGGATACTCTTACTCCAAGAGTTTGATCTGATCATTAAAGACAAGAAAGGTGTTGAGAATGTGGTGGTAGATTGTCTGTCCAAATTAACATATGACTTTCAGGAGGATGAGGTGCCAATCAATGAGAATTTTCCTGATGAAAAATTGTTCACTATCGAGAAAACACCATGGTACGCTGATATTGCTAACTTCCTTACTACTGGTGGGCTACCTCCGTCCTTTACAATAATGGACAAAAAAAATTTCTGAGGGAGGTTCGTAACTTCTTTTAGGAGGATCCATACATGCTTAATTATTGTAAGGATCAAATCATAAGATGTTACATCCCCGCTCATGAGAGCAGACAGGTAATATCATTTTGTCATTTTGAAGCATGTGGTGACCATTTCTCATCAAGGAAAATCACTGTGAAAATCTTGCAATGTGAATTTTTTTGGCCCACACTTTTCAAAGATGTCCATGCCTTTTGTTTAACATGTGATAGATGCCAAAGGTTGGGAAGTATTTCTAAAAGAAACATGATGCCCTTAAACCCCATTCTTGTAATTGAAATTTTTGACTGTTGGGACATCGATGTTATGGGACCTTTTCCCCCTTCCTTTGGCTATCTATACATTTTGGTGGCCATCGACTATGTGTCCAAATGGGTTGAAACAATTCCATGCCGGAATAATGATCACCAAACAATGATCAAATTTTTAAAAGAGAATATTTTGTCCCAGTTTGGAATTCTGAAATCCATCATAAGTAATGGGGGTGCTCATTTTTGTAATCGTCCCTTCTGGAATTTGATGAAAAAATACTTGATTTTTCACAAAATTGTAACCCCTTATCATCCATAGACTAGTAGACAGGCTGAATTAGCTAATTGAGAGATAAAATTAATTTTAGAAAAAATAATGAACCCAGACCGCAAAGATTGGTAGTTAAGACTAACTGATGCACTCTAGGCATACCATACTGCTTTTAAAATAATTTTGGGCATGTCTCCTTATCGATTAGTCTATGGAAAGCCTTGTCACCTACCTATGGAACTAGAACATAGGGAATACTGGGCCATTAAAGCAATGAACTTTGACCTGAACAAGGTTGGACTAGCAAGAAAACTTTAAATTAATGAATTGGAGGAATTGAGAAATTAGGCATATGACAATGCAAAAATTGCAAAGGAAATGATGAAAATCTTTCATGACAAAAACATAGTAAGGAAATCCTTTGCCCCTGCCAGAAAGTCTTGTTGTTTGATTCAAGGTTCCGCCTTTTTCCTGTTAAGTTGAGGTCAAGGTGGACTGGGCCTTACATTGTCAAAAAGGTGTTCAGACATGGAGCAGTAGAGGTGGAAAACCTCTCAAACGGTAATATCTTTATTGTCAATGGTCAGCGATTGAAACCATTTTTGGGAAACTTTGTTAAAAATGTGAAGACCATTCTTTTAATGGATCCAGAATATTCCTCTGAGATTCGCGCCTGTTGACACAAAAAGGGGTCGGGTTAGGAAGAGCCCGACCAAATCTGACCCACTGGGATGCCTTTATAAGGCCACCACCCCTTTTCCTCTTTTTCCCATCCACCGCTTTCTTTTTTTCTTCTTCTTCTTCTTCGTTTTTCTCTGTGCTCTGTGAAAAGACCCAACCTCAGCAACCCAATGACCACATACTCCATAGACATAATTCTCTGTTCCATGCTTTGTATTTTGATATTGTATTTATTTTTGGGTGTTTTTGTTCTCTTTGCGCTCACAGACAAGGGTTTCCAGTATAGTTGAAACCCAGATCTGCGTAAAGATGATTAATTTGGGTATTTGTTTTGTAGGTTTCGACAAATGAATAGATCTCTACCTTTTAACCTCATCTCTAAGTTCTATACACTGGTAAATTTGAAACATTGGGGACAATGTTTAGTTTAGGGTGAGGGGTGAGAACTACAGTTCCTATTTTGTGATCGTATTTTTTTTTTGTTATTGTTGTTGTTTTTAATCATACTGTGTACCTTGTTTCATATTCTGTATAATTTTATGACTATGTCTGTGGGTCAGCTTCAATCGTCTTTGTGACTGGCAGACGTTAAAAAACCAGGTAGTGAGTCTTAAAACTTAGAAAGCATGGATGTTAAACTTTTTTTGGTTTAGTTTGGGAGTTTTACACACTTTTTCATCTGATGTGCATACTATAATCATGAGAAAAGCAAGATTGGTAAGAAAAACTGAAATCCGAGAACAACAGGCGAAACCACTGTGTGTCAGAAATACTTTTGCTAAACGTCGTCGTGCCAAAAGACTTGGTGCCTATAAACAATGTGGTTGGATCTTTCACATGAAAGAATATAATTAGTGTTTTGGACCAATTTTCAGTCGCGCACTCAATCGATTAGACTGGATAGTGAATGGGCAGAGTAAGGATTATCCTAACACGCCATCCTATTTCGGTACTTTGCTTAACCAGTTTGTGCAATAGAAAATTAGAAGTGTTTCTAAAGGTTCAAATGACATAGAAACAGAGGAAGACTCGGATTTGACTGCTTTTTGACAAACTGTGGAAAATGTGTTTTTGGGATGAAAGCCAAGGGTCCAAATTTTTGTAAAAATTGTAAAAAAAAAAAAAAATATTTTTTTTAAATGTACAAAATCTTTGTTGATTGAAATGAAAGAAAAGTGGGTAGAGTAAGGAATGTCCTAGAATACGAACCTAAAGCATGGGTAAGGGCTTATTCTGAGACACCACAAATTTTAGTTCAAACTTGTGTGTATAAGCTTCTTTTATTGTGTAAATGAATATGTATAAAAAATTTTAATCTTTATCTGGCGTTCGAGTGCAAGATGACTTTCAAACGTCATCTACTTGTAGTACTTTGGTCTCTGTTAAAAACTCAAAAGTACTGGGAGCTCATCACATTTGAACGTTAGGAAAACGTTTGAACTAGAATCCCATGTTCGAACGCCATGAGCTTACAGTACTTTGGTCTCTGATAGAACTCAAAAGTACTGGGAGCTCTTCATGTTCGAACGTCAGTCTAACATTTGAACCATGTGTTTAAAATTCTTCTAGTTATGTTCGAATGTTCACTCCCAGTCTATAAAAACCTGGTTTGTCTTCTTCATTTCAAAATCCTTCAAAACCCCCCAAAACCCCCAAACCCTAGGGTGCCTCTTCACTACCCTAGCTCCAAAACACCACCCATTCTCAATTTCTACCAAAAATAAGCAACCCAAAAACATCCCACCTCATTTCTCACTCTTTTCACCAAGAAAATCAAGCTTTTCAAGCCCTAACACCCCCAAACCTAAAAACCATGCCTCCAAGGGTAAAGCTTCCTGCGAGGCACAACATAGCCACTCAAGAGCCTAACATGGTAGAGGAGGTCATTGAGGAGAGAGAGGGGAGGCCCATAGTTCAAAGGTATGATTGAACCCGCTTCCTCAACGCCCTCAAGGCTGATAGGTATGAGAATTTCTATCGAAACCAAGTTGTGGTTTGTGATCGGACTTTGATATTAACTGATTTTGCGGAGTTGGGAATTTTTGACAACTTTGAGGCGAGGGGATGGATGTTGTACTTGAAAAATGGCGGAGAGGCCGTGATTGACTTGGTACGGGAGTTCTACTCCAACGCCAAAATAGTCATTGGGGCGATAAAGACTTATATGAGGGGAAATCATATTGATGGGGATGAGGATTACATCCGAGAGATAAGGCAAGAGGTGCATCGGGTACCAAGGCCAACCTACCCCCCTAAGGAAGAAGGTGGGCATGGATGTGGTAGGTGCGGAGTTGACGGGGCTGGCCACTTTTTCATGGATGGGGCAGAGATTCTTTTGGCTAGGGGAGTTAACTAACAAGTATAAAATGTTGAATTTGATTGTGGTCTCGAACTTCGCCCCAATTGGGCGCAAGAATGAGATCCTCCTCGATATGGCCCGATTGCTATACCCAATTGGAAGGGGCCATAACATAGACATCCCCTCATTGATTTTGACAGAGACGATGAAGGGATGCGATGCGAGGAGGAACTCACTACCCTTCGGCACCCTGGTGATAGAGATGTGCATAGACCACTAGATTAGGGTAAGGCTAGAGATGACAATACAGAAGCCAAATGGGGCCATTGAACAAGGCTTCCTTTCGGAGGAGCCAAGGTCATAGTGACGGCCTGGCGGCTAGATAGGAGGTACCCCCTACCCGAGGCACTGATAAGGTGTAGGATGTGTTAGACTAGGAGGATGAGAGAGAGCTAGAGGCTGAGAGAGCCCAGTATCAGACACAGGAGGTAGGCACCAGTACCAGCACCAACACCAACACCCAGCGATCACTTTGAGAGATCATGCTTAGCATCGAAGCCAATGAGGATGAGATTCTCCGCCTTTTGAGAGGTGGAGCTGGTGAAGTTGGTGAAAAGTGAGAGATTTTTGTACTTGAGAGTAATTATGTGTGTTACCTCTGTTGTGAAATGAATGGTTCAGTTTTATCACTTTTATCTTTTTAAATGTATGTGTAGAATTAGCATTAGATTGTTATTTGTTAATGAATGATGAAACAAATGTGGATTCTAAGACTGTTCATTAAAGTGACTAATCACATGATCGGTTTGACATCTCACTTAGCAACCTAGACTTAAAACCACATGTCTTGGAAAAATGGTGTTTTCTCTATACTCAATTGTCAAATGTATATTGGTATTTGTTATGCTTAAGGTACAAGATGATCAGGCTCAAAAATGGAATCGATATATAACCAACATTCCATGAAAAAAACCCAACATAACCAGTGGAGATAACAAAGAATACCATGGTAAGTTTCGTACCTTGCAATGCTTTTGAGAGGATATCAACATGCACTCAAGTAAGGTTTCTCACTGTCTATCCTTGAATAATCTCATTAAACTTGCTTTGATTGATGCAACTAAAGCGATCTATTGACATAGCCTAGAAGAAATCTATTCATATGACACATACATATGCACATACTTGAGAAAGGATCTTAGGCCATCTTTAATCTGATTTTGAGCCTTAGCCATTTCTTTTACAAAATTATATCCCTAGTTATCCATGCTTGATCCTTCAATGAATGATGTCTTTTTCAAAGTAACCCATATGATAACCGAGCCACAAAAATATACTTGACATACCTTTGCTATCTAATTTTCTTACACCCTCTTATATATCAGTATGATACAGAAAAACAAGAGAAAGGAAAAAGACAAGAGTGGCTACTGTGCCGGTGGAAACAATTGAAAAAGAAAAGAAACAGAAAGATAGAAAATTGCCAAAAAAATGAAAAATGAGAAAAATAAAAGAAAGAAATACCATTTCTAGGCAAAATGTTGAAAAGCTAGAAGGAGGTGTGCTACACTACATAATGAAAGGATAGCTTTTAAATACATTGACATCGTTTCGTTAGCCACTGACCTCTGGCCACATTACAACCTATTAAAAGCCCTAATTGATCTCAAGTCTGATGCATCTGTAGGTTGTTAACCAAAAGTTGGGACATGTTAAATAGTATTTCTTTATTTGCATCAATATTATTCCATGAGATTATGCCAAACATGATTAGTCTGTTTCCTTAAACTTCACTTCCACACTAGTTGTGCATATGATTTTTCGATTGGCCCTCTTCTGATCAGATGCCCTTTGAGAGACAAGTCACTATAACTAGAGTGAATTTTTGCTGAGAGCATTCTAAGAGAGGTTTATGAAATCAAAGCTATCCATGGAAGGTGATAAAGTGGAATGTTTGTTATATAACAATTCTTGTTGCTAGAATGATCATTCCCACTGCACATGGAATTCCAAATGCCAATGTGACAAATGCTAATTTTTGCATAGAATAAATTCCAATGAAAGAGAAGTGTGCGGGAGATAAGTCGAGATTGAGGGTTGGGTGTCCTAATGACCATGATGTTAACTCACTTTAACCAACAATCTCATATACACATCTATTTAAATTGAAGTTTGGGGTAGCTACACTAAAAACCCTCACGAGACAACACTGGTTTGCTAGAGTAAACGTGGTGGTTTAACGGCTTGTTGCATATGCTAAATGCAACCGGATGACCTACAAAAATGGCACTTTAAATAAATTCGCATTCAATTGCTGTTGTATTACTAGAGACTAGCAATATTTAGGTTGGGGGTGTGATTAGTAGTTAAAATTAACATATTACTATGCCTTTTTAAAACTAATGATAGTTTGATGGAGTTTAAATGACAATATTTTAGGACATAAAGTGTACAGCGGTCCAAGGGCAATGAATACTAAACTTTTGTGGAACACCAACATATTTTGCAGCAAAATTAGAGAAGTTTGGACCAAGGCAAGAACGTTCGAATGCCAATTCATGTTTGAACATTTTCTTGAATTATTGAGGATCAGACTACTGAAGTGTTGATGCATGGCGTGTTGCAGCAAAGAAGGAAAACACAGAAATACTTGAGTACCAAGTTCGAACCCCAATACACGTTCAAACGTTCTCCTGAATTATTGAGGACCAAGCTGCTAAGCGCAAAGTCAAGTGGTTCATTACGTATGGAAGTAGCTCTCCCAAAAGAACAGAGGCCACTTGAGTAGGAGGTTCAAACCACATTTGGCATTCGAATGCCATCAAGTAAAGACAGTGAACAATGTTTGAACGTTGTCATTAGACAGGCTGTAGAGTAAATGATTTTTGTGGACTTTGGAGGCCTTACACTATTTTTACACATTCTCTTGTTCCCTCCTCCTTGCCTATAAATACTCCCATTATGGGAGCTTCAAAGGGAGGGGATTGGGGCTTACATTTGAGAAACAATTTTATGCAGAATTAGTCTTAGACTTAGGTTTATATTTACTTGCATAAAGGAGGATAGATCTTCTTTTGGTTGAGTAGGAAACCCTCCAAAAGTGACTAGCTTTCTTCTACTTTTAGTATTAGTTTCATTCACTTCCATTGCTTGAGCTTCTTTCTTCCCTTAGAGGAGTGAAACTCTTCCACTTTTCTAGAGCTTTACCAAAGCCGTGAAGGGTGAAACGTGATTCACTCATTCTTCATCAAAGATTGGCTCCTTGTGTAGTGTATTTTATCTTATAACTCTTCTATTTAGAGGGATGAACATCACTCACTTTTCTAGCTTTACCAAAGCCATGAAGAGTGAGTAGTTTCTCATTCACTCTTTAGTAAGAGGTAATGGACAGGTATAAATCATCTGGAAGTTATATCTGTGCATTTCGATTATGTTTAATGCTTTATATTTTACTTGCTTACTGAATGATTGACTGTATCTAGCAAAGCTAAAGTACTTTTTATAACCATGAGTACTTTCTATAACACAGATAACTCTTGCATAGAAAGACTCATTGGTTCATGGCAAGTACCCCGGCTAGATCTTCATGACTACCCTTCAATCTTCACCATTATTGTGCTTCATTTAAAGAATGGAATATTAATGTCATGGTTGGATGCCTCATAGAAACACTTGCTTGTTTGCAGATGGGTTGAGTCTCGGTACAGACAATTCTTGTAAACTTCTAGAACGGCATCGGAACCATGTTCTTAATTCTCACAATCCACCTTTATCTTCTGATTAACTTGTTGTCGACACAGGGGTTAATTGAGTTACCAAGCACAAGTATAATAAACCGGATGCTTAACTACATGTTCAAATCCTTGAACTAAAGAGTGACTTTTTACAGTTGAATTTATCTTATATTTTGTCTAGAAAATCTTCTTGGAAAGAATTATATATTTGACCCAGGAAAATCCCTAAATATCATCACTATAAATCTCAAAAGTTACAGTCACATGGTCTTTATCACTGCTTACTTCGGAACACCAACAATAGTTCCCTGTGGATTCGACTTCAAACTTAATCGGATTATTACTACAACTTGACCGCCTGCATTTGGGTGTACACATTTCGGATCAAGTCACTATGCTCCAAATTTTGTAACATATTTGCTAGAAAATGAGCCTCAACGCTTTAATGAAGCAATGTCTACTCTTGAGGCACCTATGTGGAAAGAAGCTGTAAACAGTGAAATTGAATCCATCATGCAAAATCACACCTAGGAGTTGGTAGATCTTCCTCTAGGGAGTAAACCATTGGGGGTGTAAATGAATTTTCAAGAAGAAAATGAAAACTGATGGATCAATTGATAAGTACAAGGCTAGACTTGTAGCTAAAGGTTACAGTCAAAAGGAAGGTCTTAACTACTTTGATACATATTCTCCTGTCACGAGAATAACATCTATTCGTATGCTCATAGGTATTACAACATTGCATAATCTTGAGATACACCAATGAATGTGAAAATAGTTTTCCTAAATGGTGACTTAAATGAGAAAATTTATATAGACTAATGCTTGAAAAATTTCCTTGTTGTTTCCTAACCTATAAACATCACCTTTTAGCATGTATAGTATATGAATAAAGGGGAGTGTCACTCTCCTAGGGATGATGTCAAAAGAAAGGGCAACGAAATGGTGGATGAATGAGATTTCAAATGTGAGTATCTGTGAACAAAAGTGCTCCCCAAGCGCAAGGAGACTTTCACAGATCGTGTTTTACTTGGTGGTATTCCAAGGTCGTTTCCACGGGGAAGGAAGTAAACCGAGGGGAAGGTGATTTTGGGAGAAAGAAAGTGTAAAATCTTTGATTGTTGGAAGTTGTTTGGTGAAGTTGTTTTGATGCTAGTAAAATGAGAAACAAATGTTGGCAAATCCAAGAGGTCACTCCAATAGGAATACCGTCTCAACTCAAAACCCTCCTCCAATAGAGCATGAATGAACGATTGATTCGTGGGAAGCTAGGGGTAAGATTGGTGAGTATCTAAGCATAAACCGTGACTAGGCCTACGGAATATCAAAGACTCACCAAGTTATCCACCCTCAACCCAGTCAAACCGAACCATTGAACTCTGAAAAGAGGGGAGGAGAATGAGTTGAAATGGTATACCCAAGTGGAGGTTCCTCTTGGTTTTTCCAACTAAGAGATTTAGCTATTCATGCTTAAAATAAAGACAACAATATGATGAGAAGACATTATGAAAAAATAAAGACTAAAGCTAAGCATAAACGAATTGCATAAATTTAACTTTCGGATAACCACCTCTTACTAAAGATTGGATGAGAAACTACTCACTCTTCATGACTTTGTTAAAACTAGAAAAGTGAGTGATGCTCATCCCTCCAAGTAGAGGAGTTACAAGGTAACACATTTTACACAAGGAGCCGATCTTCGACAAAGAATGAGTGAATCACGTTCCACCCTTCACGGCTTTGGTAAAGCTCTAGAAAAGTGAAAGAGTTTCACTCCTCTAAGGGAAGAAGGAAGCTCAAGCAATGGAAGTAAAAGAGCAATAACACAATAAAAGAAAATAATATTTAAAGTAAAAGAAAGCAATAAATTAAAAGGAAGCAAGAATACAATAAAAGAAAGCAATACTTAAAGAAAGCTATAAGCAATAAGGAAAGCAATAATACTTTTGGAGGGTTTTCCACTCCCTAAAGATGAATGTTTTACAAGTCCTAAGGGGTGGTATTTATAGGCAACAAGGGAGGGTGAAAGTCTTGTTAGGTGGCCTTGAATCTTGTTAGGTGGACTTGAAAATCTTGTTAGGTGGACTTGAAAATCTTGTTAGGTGATTTTGAATCTTGTTAGGTGGACTTGAATTCTTTGATCCTCCTTTGTTTTGATCTTTGATAATTGGCACCCCAGTAGTTTGTAGCTTTAATGCAATTGGCTCTCCAGTAGTTTGTAGTTTTGACGCACAAAATCCTGAAAAGAACAACAATTAATGCATTATCCTTTATTCACACACTAATTCTAATTTGATTTATTTTGACTAGTTTAACTTTATTCAACTAACACAATTTACCTATTAAATTATGCTTAATTAGGGTTAATCACACCCCCCAACCTAAATATTACTAGTCCCTAGTAATAAACAACATAACAAAATAAAATCACTTTCGTAGATAACACGATTGCATTTAGCATATGCAATAAGCCGTTAAACCCCTAGGTGATCCCTAGTGGACGAGTTTTGTCTCGTGAAGGTTTCCAGTGAAGCTACCTACAAACTCCAATTAAAAGATGTGTATATGTAAGATTTCTTGTCAAAATGAGTTAGCAACAAAATCATTGAGGCACACATCTCTTAATTTTGAATTGTTTCCCGAACACTTCTCTGTCATTGGTACGTACTCTATACAAAAATAAACACTTGTTACATTGGTATTTGAAATTCCTTGTGTAGTAGGAATGATCATTCTAGTAGCAAGAATTGTTATATAACAAACATTCTACTTTATCACCTTCCATGGATAGCTTTGATTTCTCAAATCTCTCTTAGAATGCTCTCAGCAAAAAAAAAAATTCACTCCGATTATAATGACTTGTCTCTCAAAGGGCATGTGATCAGAGGATGGTCAATCGAAGAATCACATGCACAGTTAGAAAGGGAGTGAAAGTCTTAAGAAAGTAGGCTAATCATGTTCTTGGCATAATCTCATGGAAGAATATCAATGCAATTAAAGAAATACTATTTAACATACCCCAGTTTTCGGTCGACAGCGCACATGCATTAGACTTGAGATCAATTAGGACTTTCTATAAGTTGTAATGTGGCCAGAGGTTAGTGGCTAATGAAATGACGTCAATGGTATTCAAAAGCTATCCCCTTTTTTAATGTAGCACCTCTTTCTTGCTTTTAGTCTTTTGCCTAGAAATGGTATTTCTTTCTTCCATTTTTTTTTCCGATTCTTCGTTGAACAGTAGCCACCATCTGTTTTTTTTTGCCTTTCTATGTCATACCGATTTATAAGAGGGTGCAAGAAAAATTTGGATAGCAAGGTATGTTAAGTGTATTTTTTTTTGTGTGGCTCGGTTATCATATGGGTTTTTCGAGAAAAAAAATCATCATTCATTGAAGGCTCAAACATGGCTAACTAGGGATATAATTTTGTAGAAGCAATGGCTAAGGTTCAAAATCAACTCAAAGATGGCCTAAAATCCTTTCTCAAGTATGTGCCTGTGTCGCATGCAAAGGTTCCCTGTAGGATATGTCAATAGATTACTTTAGTTGCATTTAATCAAAGCAAGTTTAATGAGATTATTCAACAATTGAAAGTGAAAGAGCTTACTTGAGTAAATGTTGATTGTCTCTCAGAAAGCATCGTAAGGCTCAAAACTTACCATGGTATTCTTCGTTATCTCCACTGGTTATGTCAGGTTTCCAAAGAATGTCAGTTATATTATAATTCTATTTTCGAGTTTGGTCATTCTGTATCTTAAGATTAACAAATACCAATGTACATTTGACATTTAAGCATAGAGAAAATACCATTTTTCAAGGAAATGCGGTTTTTTTTTTCACTCGAATAAAAATCAAAACTTTTTACATACACATTTATCCATAAAAATTTACAAAAAGACTAAATGCACATATTGAACTTGGAAAACTATGGTGTCTCAGGATAGGTCCCTACCCACGCTACAAGTTGGCATTTTAGGACAATCCTTACTCGACCCACATTTTTATTTCAACAAAAAGACTTTGTACATAAACAAATATTTACAACAAAAAAAAAAAAATTTCGGACCATTAACCTTCATCCCAAAACACATTTTTCCACAGCTTTGTCATTATTAGTTAAAATTTAATCCGAGTCGTCGCTTGTGTCTATGTTATTATTAGTGACCCTTCCCACTTCTTGTCGCACATAACATGTAAGTCCCGGACTGGTATAAGATGGCGTCTCAGAAAAATCCTTACTCTGCCCATACACTATCCAGTTTAATCGATCGGTTGCACGACCCGAAATTGGTTCAGAACACTGATTGTATTTTTTCATGTGAAAACACCTGCCACATTGTTTACAAGCACCCAACCGTTTGGCACGACGACGTTTAGCAAAAGTACTTCTGCCACACAATGGTTTTGCTTGTGCTTCTCGGATTTCAATTTTTCTGACTACTCTTGCTTTTCTCATGATCACAGCATGCACATCAGATGGAAATGTGAGCAAGACTCCCAAACTAAACCAAAAAATTTTAACATCCATACTTTCTATGCTTCAAGACTCACTATCTGGTTCTTTAACGTCTGCCAGTCACAAAGATGATTGACACTGCATTTGATGTGATCATGAAATAAAAGCAAAAATGCTGTAAAAATACGCAATCTAGAACAATCCTTTTTTTTTTTTAAATACGAAACTATAACAACTGGATTCGTAGATCACACCCCACAACCTAAACCGAACATTTTCCCAATGTTTCGAATTTACCAGTGTGTAGAGTTTAGAGATCAAGTTGTAGGGTAGAGATCTGTTCAACTGTCGAAACCTACAAAGAAAATACACAAATTAATCTTCTCTACGCAGATCTGGGTTTTTGCTAGGACGAAAACCCTTGATTTTAAATGCAGATAGAAGAAGAAGAGCCATATACAAATAGAGTAAACAAATGCCGAGCATGAGACAAACGACTGGGTCTTCGGGGAATATGGTCATGGGATTGTTGGGAGTTGGGTCGTGTTATAGAGAATAGTACAATAGAAATAAAAAGAAGAAGAAGATGAAGAAAGAGGAAAAAGCGGTGGGTGTAAAGATCTGTTTAGCTACCGAAACCAACAAACAAAACACAACAATTAACCCACAGAGAGAGATTTGGGTTAGGCTGGAAACCCCTCACCCTAAGTGTGAGCAGAAAAAGAGAACCTATGAACAAATACAAACATATAAGGCAAATTATTAAACAAAGGACTGGGTTATCGGCGTATATGGTCATGGATTTGCATGGGTGGTTTGGTTTTACAGAGAATAGAGAGAACGACGACGAAGAAGAAGAAGAAGAAGAAGAAGAAGAAGAAGAAGAAAGAGAAAGGAAGAAGAAGGGGAGATCAATCACCGGTGGATGGGAGAAAAGAAAAAAATTTGAAAGCCTTATAAAGACATCCTATTTTTTTTTTTTTGAGTGTCGGCAGCCGCATATCCGTGAAGAATATACCCACCATCTTTTTTTTTTAGTGTCGGCAGACGGGAATATTCGCGCGGAATATTCCCACAAACATTGGTGTAATATGCAAATAGTGTAACCCCTCCAACTTGATTCATAGAGTGTTCTAAAACAAATATGATATTCAATGATGGACAATAAAAAAATAAGAAGGGTTAGAGAACACCTCGCACTTGAGCTTTGACAAAAACACCAATATCTGCGACTAAGAAAAACAAAACTATACGACAAAAGAACATAATTAACATGGAATAAAAAAAACAAAGTAAGTAAATAAAAACCTGTACATTAAAAAACAGAAAAAAGAAAAACTAATTATTCCTTCACAACTTCCGGGTATACCGGATCCATCAAATTCTCCTCCACCACTTGTTCTTCAAAACCCCCAAAAAATGGCTTAAGTCTTTGGCCATTGACTTTGAATGTCTGGCCATTTTCGGGGTTTTGAACATCCACAGCTCCGTTGGGGTAGGCCACCTTGACAAGATAGGGGCCATCCCAACGGGATCGGAGTTTGCCTTGGAAAATAGAGAGACGAGAATTGTATAAGAGTACTTTTTTCCCGGGCTCAAATGATTTCCTCACAATGGAGTTATCATGAAAGATTTTGGCCCTTTCTTTTGAGATTTTGGAGCTCTCATACGCATCTCGTCGAATCTCTTCCAACTCATTCAGCTCTAACTTCCTATGATCACCGGCCATTCTCAAATTAAAATTTAAAGTCTTAATGGCCCAATAGGCCTTGTGTTCCATTTCGACTGGCAGGTGGCAAGCCTTTCCATAGACAAGCCGGTAGGGAGACATGCCCAAAATAGTTTTAAAGGCAGTGCGGTATGCCCAGAGGGCATCGGTCAATCTATCGGACCAATCCTTCCTGTTTGGGTTAACCGTTTTTTCTAGAATGTTCTTTATCTCCCTATTGGCTAGCTCGGCTTGACCATTTGTTTGTGGGTGATACGCAGTGATACTTTGTGAGTGACGCCATATTTGAACATTAGAGATGCAAATGACCTATTACAGAAATGTGATCCACCATCACTTATTATTGAACGAGGCATCCCAAACCTTGAAAAGATATTTCTCCTGAGAAACTTGACTACGACTCGATGGTCATTAGTCTTGGTCGGAATAGCTTCCACCCATTTGGACACATAGTCCACTGCCAGGAGGATGTACAAATAACCAAATGACATAGGGAAAGGACCCATGAAGTCGATGCCCCAACAGTCGAATATTTCTATGACAAGTATTGGTGAAAGGGGCATCATGTTTCTTTGGGTCACACTACCCAACCGTTGGCATTTGTCGCATCCCTTACAAAATGAAACACAATCTTTGATAAGAGAGGGCCAGTAAAAACCTGATTGAAGAATTTTGGCCGAAGTCTTTTTCGCTGAGAAATGTCCACCGCAAGCTTGTGAATGGCAAAATGCAAGGACATCCCGCTGTTCATTTTCAGGTACGCATCTCCTCATGATTTGGTCGGGGCAATACTTGAACAAATACGGGTTGTCGAAGTAGAAGTACTTCACATCTGCCATAAATCGTCTTCGATCTTCTGGGCTCCATTGCGGTGGTGTCTGTCCTGTTGCAAGATAGTTACATATATCAGCATACCAAGGACATACAGAGTGAATTGACAGCAAATGCTCATCAGGAAAAAAATCAGGGATAGGAATGTGCTCATCGGCCTCTTGCACCACAAGCCGGGATAAATGATCCGCCACCACGTTCTCAACTCCTTTCTTGTCCTTGATCGTCAAGTCGAATTCTTGTAGGAGGAGTATCCACCTAATGAGTCTCGTTTTGCATCTTGCTTAGACAACAAATACTTTAAAGCAGAGTGATCAGTAAAGACAACAATAGGCGAACCAATGATGTAAGCACGGAATTTATCTAAGGCAAACACTACTGCTAGCAATTCTTTTTCGGTGGTAGTGTAATTCATCTGAGCCTCATTAAGTGTTTTGCTAGCATAGTGTATCACATATGGTCTATTTTCCTCCCTTTGACCGAGCACTGCGCCGACCGCGTAATCACTTGCGTCGCACATGAGCTCAAAAGGTAGATCCCAATTGGGTGGTCGCATGATCGGAGGTGTGACTAGCATGCTTTTAAGTTTTTTAAAGGATGCCTCACAATCATCCGACCACTCAAATGGGACCTCCTTAGACAGCAGGTTGGTCAAGGGTCGGGCCAATGCACTGAAATTCTTTATGAATCGACGATAAAAACCTGCATGGCCCAAAAATGACCGGATGCCTTTGATGGATCTTGGCGTAGGGAGGTTGGAGATGGCCTCCACCTTGGATTTATCGACTTCAATACCCCTTGCCGAAACTATATGGCCAAGCACAATTCCTTCTGTCACCATAAAGTGACACTTTTCCCAATTCAAGACTAGATTCTTCTCCTCACATCTTGTTAGAACTTTCTCCAAGTTTGCCAAACATCCCTCGAATGAATCCCCAAACACCGAAAAGTCATCCATAAAGACCTCCACTATCTTTTCCACCATGTCACTGAAAATTCCCATCATACAGCGTTGGAAAGTCCCCGGAGCATTGCACAGTCCAAATGGCATGCGGCGGTAGGCAAAGGTACCATAGGGGCATGTGAAAGTGGTCTTCTCTTGATCCTCCAAAGCAATCTCAATCTGATTGTAGCCGGAGTATCCATCTAAAAAATAGTAGAATAGATGCCCCGCTACTCGTTCTAGAACTTGATCGAGGAATGGCAATGGGAAGTGGTCTTTCCTTGTGCAAGCGTTCAACTTTCGGTAATCAATGCACACCCTCCATCCGGTGATTACTCTTGTAGGAATAAGCTCATTCTCATCATTCTCAACCACCATAACTCCGGATTTCTTAGGTACTACTTGCGTGGGGCTAACCCACTTACTATCGGCAATTGGAAAAATGATCCCCACATCAAGTAGTTTCAGAACCTCATCCCTACCACTCCTTCATGATGGGATTCAACCGCCTTTGTGGTTGTCGGGAAGGTTTGGAATCCTCCTCAAGATATATGCGGTGGGTGCAAATGAGAGGGCTTATCCCCTTGATATCCGCAATGGTCCACCCAATTGCTCCTTTATGTTTTCTCAACACCTCCAAGAGTTCTTTTTCTTGTTCCATGTTTAATGTAGAGCTAATGACCACCGGAAATGTTTCACCTTCCCCAAGATAGGCGTACTTCAAATGGGTGGGCAAGGGCTTCAACTCCAAGTTGGGCTTTTGTTCATCCGACGGAAAAATTTTCTTTTCTCGATGGGGTAACTCTTCGAATGTAGGGATCCACCTTTCCATCCCTTTCAAATCTTCTACCTCCTCTTGCTCATCATAATTCTCAAGATCCACAATTCCTTCTTCCTTAAATTTCAATATCCCCTCCAGCTCCAAGTGCTCCTCAACCAAAGTGTCGATTCTATTGACCTCACTTACTTCCTCATCATCACCCGTTGCTTTGCCAAGTTGAATACATTGTGCTCCATTGTCATATTCCCAAATGCCAACTTCATTAGACCGTTCCTGCAATTTATCACGGCATTAGATGTAGCAAGGAAGGGTCTTCCAAGTATTACGGGAATTTGGGAGCTAAGGTTTGCAACAGGATGTGTATCAAGCACAATGAAATCGACAGGGAAGTAAAATTATCAATTTGAACTAAGACATCCTCAACTACTCCCCTTGGTGTACGGATACTACGATCCGCCAATTGAAGTGTGATTGAGGTGGGCTTCAACTCCTCCAGCTGCAGCTGTTGGTACACCGAGTAGGGAAGAAGATTCACACTTGCCCCCAAATCGAGGAGTGCTTGCTCCACTCGATAATTTCCAATGGTGATGGCTATGGTTGGACAACCGGGGTCTTTGAATTTGGGAGGAGTGTTAGTCCTCAAAATTGAGCTCACTTGCTCGGTGAGGAATGCTTTCTTGTGGACATTCAGTTTTCTCTTCACCGTGCATAAGTCCTTCAAAATCTTAGCACATGATGGAATTTGCTTGATGGCGTCGAGGAGTGGAATGTTAATCTTCACCTGCTTAAACATTTCCAAAATATCAGCATAATTAGCCACCTTGACAGGTGGCTTCAAACGACTTGGGAAAGGGGCAGGCAGGGAGGAATAAACACACAATCATCAATTAATTTTCCTTTCTCAACAACCTCTCTTTCTTTCTTTTCACGCACCTCACTCTTGTCGGCGTCACCCAAGAGATCTTTTTCTTTTGGCAATGTGGTCTTGGGTGAGACCATTGGCAAAATGGTTTTGTCAATTTCTTTGCCACTGCGGAGGGTGGTGACAGCTTTGAGTTGCTCGCAACTCTCTTTCGAAGGTTCCGATGACTCAACAAGGTGTTGACCCCTAGGGTTCTCTTGTGGTTGAGCGGGGAACTTCCCCTTTTCTTGTTGAGATGCCCCTATGGAGTTTGTCAACTTTGTGAGTTGGGCTCTTACATCATTGATGGCTGTGGCATTTTGGTTATTGATGGCGGTTTGGCTTTGAATGAAGGAATGGACCATATCCTCCAAATTCCTTTTGTGAGGAGGTTGGTATGTGGATGGATTGGACGGTCCTTGAGAAAAACTTTGTGGAGGTGGATTTGGTGAAAAATTCTGTGGTGGTGGGTTTGACAAATACCCTTGTGGATTGGGGGGGTATTGAGAGCTAGATGCTTGCCCTTGGCCATGGTATTGGTTTTGCTTGGGAGGCATGGGAGATGCATATGCACTTGAACCATGAGGAATGGGGTTTTCATTTCTCCAACTAAAATTTGGGTGATTACTCCAACCCGGATTGTAAGTATTTGAATTGGGAGAAAATGATTGCCTCGTTTGGTTGAATGCATGGACTTGTTCATGGTACGCTTCTTTAAGGGTCGGAATGTTTGGGCAATCCGATAGGGAATGCTCCATACATTCGCAAATTGAACAACCCTCCTCGGTTCGTGACACATTAGACACCTCGTGTCTCTTATTGACTTCAAGACTCTCAACTTTCCTTGACAATTTAGCAATTTTGAAAACAAGTCTTCCGGTCTCTCAAATCATAAATCCTCCCCCTTGAGTTTGGCCAGTCTTTTGAGGAGAAGACCTTGGTACATCGGTGGGATCTGTAATATCCCATGATTGTGCATTTTGTGCCAATGTATCAAAGTAATCTAAGGCCTCATCAGGGTCTTTGTTCAAAAACTCCCCATTACACATCATGTCAATGAACTGTCGATGGCCCGGTGTGATTCCTTCATAAAGAAACTCACCAATTGCCATGGTTCAAAGCCATGATGTGGAAGGGATTGTAGCAATTCCTTGTACCTCTCCCAACATTGATAGAATTGCTCATTGGGCTTTTCTAAAAGTTTTGAATTTGCTTTTTTAGGGTAGTGGTTTTATGCACCGGAAAGAATTTGTTCAAAACTCAGAAATCATTTGGCTCCACGATGTGATGGTTCGAGGCCTTAAGGAAATAAGCCACGTTTTTGCCTTGTCTTTCAGGGAAAAGGGAAACAATTTCATTCTAGCTATCTCTTCCATCCCATGATTGGGGAGGAAGGTTGCAACCATTTCCTCAAAATCCCTTATGTGTGAATAGGGGCTCTGAGTTTCAAATCCGTTGAACGTGGGAATTAGTTGCAACATCCCTGGCTTAACTATGAAAAGATGAGCTTGGACCGGAAGGAGGATGCATGATGGTGTGGTGCTTCGTGTTGGTTGTAGGAAATCCCTCATTGACCTCACCGGGGGATCCATTTGAAAATTATTCCCCTCATTCACGGGAGGGGAAAAATTCATTCTCGGATTGGGTATTTGGGGTTCTTGTGGTCCCCCACCCCTTTGGACATTTGGATTTGCACTATATTGTCAAAATTGTCACCCGCATCCTCGGGTTGTTCTTGGTCAATATTCATGGTAGGGGCCAAGTTTTGTCTAACAAGTCGGTTTCGGTCGTTCCGCCTCCACATAAAACAAAATATATACAAACAAAGTTATACACAAACAAGATTATGTACACGGAACAACGTACCTCAGCCCATGATGAAGATCATGGGACTTACCTCCGTCGTCAAAATCACCTTCTTGGTTTGACACTTGCCTTCCCCGGCAACGGCGCCAAAAATGCTTGACAAATTTTCTTGTTGTTTCCTAACCTATAAACATCACCTTTTAGCATGTATAGTATATGAATAAAGGGGAGTGTCACTCTCCTAGGGATGATGTCAAAAGAAAGGGCACGGAATGGTGGATGAATGAATGAGATTTCAAATGTGAGTATGTGTGAACAAAAGTGCTCCCCAAGCGCAAGGAGACTTTCGCGGATCGTGTTTTACTTGGTGGTATTCCAAGGTCGTTTCCACGGGGAAGGAAGTAAACCGAGGGGAAGTGATTTTGGGAGAAAGAAAGTGTAAAATCTTTGATTGTTGGAAGTTGTTTGGTGAAGTTGTTTTGATGCTAGTAAAATGAGAAACAAATGTTGGCAAATCCAAGAGGTCACTCCAATAGGAATACCGTCTCAACTCAAACCCTCCTCCAATAGAGCATGAATGAACGATTGATTCGTGGGAAGCTAGGGGTAAGATTGGTGAGTATCTAAGCATAAACCGTGACTAGGCCTACGGAATATCAAAGACTCACCAAGTTATCCACCCTCACCCAGTCAAACCGAACCATTGAACTCTGAAAGAGGGAGGAGAATGAGTTGAAATGGTATACCCAAGTGGAGGTTCCTCTTGGTTTTGCCAACTAAGAGATTTAGCTATTCATGCTTAAAATAAAGACAACAAATGATGAGAAGACATTATGAAAAATAAAGACTAAAGCTAAGCATAAACGAATTGCATAAATTTAACTTCGGATAACCACCTCTTACTAAAGATTGGATGAGAAACTACTCACTCTTCATGGCTTTGTTAAAACTAGAAAAGTGAGTGATGCTCATCCCTCCAAGTAGAGGAGTTACAAGGTAACACATTTTACACAAGGAGCCGATCTTCGACAAAGAATGAGTGAATCACGTTCCACCCTTCACGGCTTTGGTAAAGCTCTAGAAAAGTGGAAGAGTTTCACTCCTCTAAGGGAAGAAGGAAGCTCAAGCAATGGAAGTAAAAGAGCAATAACACAATAAAAGAAAGCAATCTTTAAAGTAAAAGAAAGCAATAAATTAAAAGGAAGCAAGAATACAATAAAAGAAAGCAATACTTAAAGAAAGCTATAAGCAATAAGGAAAGCAATAATACTTTTGGAGGGTTTTCCCACTCCAAAAGATGAATTTTTACAAGTCCTAAGGGTGGTATTTATAGGCTAACAAGGGAGGGTGAAAGTTTTGTTAGGTGGCCTTGAATC
>CAUOFW020002580.1:20623-83863 GCA_963454935.2 Ilex paraguariensis
ACTTGAGTTATTCTCTCACTTTATTTAATAACTGCATTAATTATCAGTCATTGGACAGGTGGTGTGCAAAATTAATTTATGCATCATCAACAATAATTTTTTATTTTTTCAGATGCCACTGAGAGAGTAAATGGTTCATAATAGATGTTAAAGGCCTGTTTGGTTTGCATCTCAAAAAACAGTACTGAAAATTATTTTTGGGAAGACTTTTAAGAAAGTGTTTTTTAAAATTTTTAGATTGCAAAACCTGTTTGGTTATATATTTTTCAAAATAGTTTTAAAAACAAAAATTATAAAATTTGTTTGGACAATAATCTACAATTTCTATTTCTCGCTTTAACTCTCTATCTCTTTGTCTCTCTCTTTCACTATGCATCAAAACACACAAAGCACCGATCACCACCGAAACCCACAGAGCATCGAAACCCACAACCTAGCCGAAATCCACAACCACTGAAGACAACCCATAACTACCATTGAAGAAAACCCAGCCGAAACTCACAATCACCACAGAAAACAACAACAAAACCTACAACCACCACCGAAGACAATCCACAGCCACTGCCAAAGTGGTGGTTCGTCTGGATTTGCCAAAGTGGAGGGAGAAACTCAGGTGATAAAACAACGATTTCCCTGGCTTTGGTCTTTGTTGCACAGGATATGGAGAAAACAGACTCTAAGTGAAAGACTTTTATACTTTAACAAAAAAAAAATACATTTTGTTGGAAAGAAAGTTTGATAGGTGGACCTCTTTAAAGAGGAGGAATTGTTTCCCCTGTTTTCTATTTTAACCTCAAAACTCAAAAAATAAGTCATACTTGTTTTCTATTTCTTTGCTCCAAATTTCATTTGTTTCTCAAAAAATTGAGAACAAAAATATTAAACAAACATATTTTGGGTGTTTTTGAAATTTTGAGGACAAAAAATTGTTTTCCAAAACTAAACCAAACACGCCCTAAATTTTTTGTATTAGTTTCTTGTACTCATGAATTGTTGTTATGTTATGCAAAATTGCACATTTTACACTTTGCTTAATTTATGGTATTTTTCTTAGATATGAAAATATTGCTATATTTTTAGAAATGTTAGTCATATTTCCTTGTATTTATCTGTATATTGAATTGTGTAGGTGTAGGGACGTATACTTTTAAATTTATGTGATGAAAATGTATACATGCACAAGACATATAACATTGGTTACCAATTATACATAATACATATTTTTTTAAAAAAAATTATTATTATTTTTTGCTGCGGCATTGTTGCCTTCGTAAAGAATGTAAGTAAAAAAAAATTGCTAGTTTTTGTAACGGCATATTAACCACAAAACAAATCTTCTATTTTTTTACGATAGCCAAAATGGTATTTGGTATTTGAGGCTGCACTTTATCCCCCACCACGTTATTTCCCACTACTAATGCTTGTGTGTGTGTGTGAGTGAGAGAGATAGAGAGAGTCAAATAGAAGATTTACCAACAGCACCAATAAGATAATCCTTCACTGAATATTCACCAGGCACATATTTCTTGATACATATTTATCGGTAATACTACGCTGACCAATACTACGCTCACCATTTGCACTTAAAAACTTTCTTATATAATAAAACAACTTGGCATCACCAATAAGCCAGATCATTTTTGGCGGAGATGGTAAGCTTCAATATCTTTGGTCATAACAAGATGAAAGTCCACCAATGCATTTGCATCTTCGACATCCTCATTAAGCTTCTCGTACTCAAAAGTCCATGTCACCACACTGATTTCACCTTTTGTATCAACATCAACAGTTGCAATCATGGTCTTGTAAAGATCCAAGAGGCTTCCTTCAACCAGCTTCCAAGTGATTGACTTCTTGTCGTCATCAACTGCATCAACAATATCTCTTGTAACCTTCTTTTCCCCACCTATATATGGATGGAATCATACATCTTGTAACCTTGAGCCATGAAAGCGGACTTTGCTTGTAAGTAAATCTAGAAAATGAAGTGACTTACCAAAGGTATAGGACCAAATCATTCTAGATCCCACGGTTCCCCATTCACCTTCATATATTTCAACACCTTGCAAATTACTAGGGCTCATATACGATATTTGGTTTGGTCTGTATCTCCAAATCTCATAGAACAAATCTCCATCAGACTTGATCTCCGTTTGCCCTGTCACCTTACCAGTAAGACCCATTTCTAACCTAGCTATTATCAAACAATGCACAACAGAAATAAAGTGGAGGCAAGTGGTGGATAAAAAAACTTGGTCCTTTGATCTCTATATAACTGATCCCTGACTGAGGATTACATCTTCCAACGTGTGAAACGTGCACAGTGAGATCTCTCTACTATATTTTTTTTCTCTAGTTTTTTCCTTGATAATCATATGTCATAAATTTAAATAAAACTTGTGGTATATAAATAAGTTCCTAATTTATTAATGGTGGATGCCTTTCTAAAAAAAAATTAGATATCTACATTCACGTGCGAGAAAGAAAGAGAGAATGATTGAGACTGGATACCCACTATGGCACCATTATTGTCCTTGGGGTTCGGTGGCCCACAGTACTACTACAAATCACATGATTGATGTGTTTTTGTATAATCCCATCATAGGATTTATAGAACTATTGGTATGTTTGGATGTTCGGAAAAGATTAGATAGGATATTAAATTTATATTCATTCTTATCCATGCCTAACCCACCACTCACTTGCATTGGTTTGAATATATGTCCTATCCGATGTTTGGTAAGTAATTTTTCACTCATATCAAAAACATTATTTAGGTTAACTTGACCATTTTACCCCTTAACATTTTTTTGGGAAAAACCACTCCAACAAGCATCCATTTACATCCACAACCATCCATGTCCCAGCCACATAAAATTTGTCCAAAACCATCCATTTCCACCTCCCCAAACCCCCCCCCCCTCTCTCTCTCTCTCTCTCTCTATGACAGTTGGGCATAAACTCACACACAGATATATATATATATATATACACACACAAATCAACTTACACATATAAATTCACACACCCATACACACACACACACATATATATGTAAACTCACACATGCTGATTTTTTTGTAAATTAGTTCATCCCCAACCACAATAAAAAAACCCAATTCAAAAACCCTTGATCTTCGTCGCGCTAGTATACCAGTCAAGCAGAGAGAGAGAGAGAGAGAGAGAGAGAGAGAGACCAAGATGGCTTGAAGCAGCTTCTTGTCCGCTTTCATCGTCGCCTTCACAGAGTGACCAAACCCATAAATGGTTTGAAGCGAGTGGAACCAGAAATGAGAGGGTAAATATGTCATTACCTATAGAGAACCTATCAGTTGGGATTTAAACTCAAGGGGAAAGTGGGTTAATTTTAACCCATGTAAGAGGGTTAATATTTACTGTAGCAGTCAGGTCATGCTTGGACCCGGGATATATATCCTACCTCATTTTTGTCTTCCCAAACAAAATATTTGTGAGTCCCACTGCATTCTTAGCCTCTCCTTATTGTGTTAACCCACCTTATCCCAGTATCCAAACACACCCTATAAGTCTATTTCAATATCAAAAAGAGCAATGCTATTGTGACNGTCACATAAAATTTGTCCAAAACCTTCCATTTCCACCTCCCCAAACCCTCTCTCTCTCTCTCTCTATGACAGTTGGGCATAAACTCACACACAGATATATATATATATATATACACACACAAATCAACTTACACATATAAATTCACACACCCATACACACACACACACATATATATGTAAACTCACACATGCTGATTTTTTTGTAAATTAGTTCATCCCCAACCACAATAAAAAAACCCAATTCAAAAACCCTTGATCTTCGTCGCGCTAGTATACCAGTCAAGCAGAGAGAGAGAGAGAGAGACCAAGATGGCTTGAAGCAGCTTCTTGTCCGCTTTCATCGTCGCCTTCACAGAGTGACCAAACCCATAAATGGTTTGAAACGAGTGGAACCAGAAATGAGAGGGTAAATATGTCATTACCTATAGAGAACCTATCAGTTGGGATTTAAACTCAAGGGAAAAGTGGGTTAATTTTAACCCATGTAAGAGGGTTAATATTTACTGTAGCAGTCAGGTCATGCTTGGACCCGGGATATATATCCTACCTCATTTTTGTCTTCCCAAACAAAATATTTGTGAGTCCCACTGTATTCTTAGCCTCTCCTTATTGTGTTAACCCACCTTATCCCAGTATCCAAACACACCCTATAAGTCTATTTCAATATCAAAAAGAGCAATGCTATTGTGACATAATTTGCTGACATAATTCACTATGACCGTTAAATTGACTGTGAGCTCCATCAAACATTGGAACTTGATGTTAATCTAATGGTTTCAATGAAACCACGTCATTAGGTCAACAAATTATGTCAGATATTTAGGTCCAAATAGAATTTTTCACTCAAAAATGTTACACTGACCAAATTAAGAATCCAAATGACATGACAGCTGATTTGAATTTTTTTATTTGGTACTATGTCATTTGGGTCCTAATAAAGACTTCAAATGCTATGCTGCCATGTCATTTGAGATCATAATTTGATATCAAAATTTGGTTAACGTAACATTATTGTTTCAAAATTTATTTTGGGTTTAAGTTTATTTTTTATTCAAATGTTTAAACTACCCCCAATCTCCCTTTTTCCTCACAGGAGATATCGATGCAAAAAATAATAATATTTAAAATGAAAAATAATAATATTTTAAACAAAAAATATTAACATTTAAAACTAAAAATAGTAGCATTTAACATAATAGTAACATGAAATGGTAACACGAACAGAATGGTGACAAAAAAAATAACATTTAAAATAAAAGACATGAACATTGAACATAATAGAGATAAGTGAATATTATGTGATGTTACTAATTGATATTACTATGTGTGCGCAATTTGATTGCATTCTTGGAGACTCTCGTTAATTTTGTCAGCAAAGGTGTCTCACATATGAATTTGAGATAAATTCATCGTTAAGTAGCATAAGCGATGATGGATAAGCCTTCAGAAACTAAGTAGCATAAGCGATGATGGATAAGCCTTAAGAAACTATGCGTGTTGAGCTTGTTTTTCTATATAGAGTAAATCTCCACCAGTTGTGATAGCTAAATCAATCCGGGATACATGCCTTAATCTCTTTATTTCAGTCACCGTCTCATCCGATGCCTTAATTTTTTCCTATTTCTTACAGTTACTCCCAATTTCAAATGCCAATAGAATGTTACAATTAATTTTACTTCTGCAATGGAGTTCAAGCATCATTTGATATGGGGTTTTTCTAGCTATATTTCTTCATGTTCTTCCAATCAGCCTTGTGAACATAAAAACACCTCCAGATCTCTGAAGTATTTGATTAGGTTAGCAAAAAATATTATACCAGCTAAGCATATCCACGAGTGTTGGTCACTAGTGCTTTATGTGTGTGTGTGTGAGAGAGAGAGAGAGAGCTTACCAAGCCATTATTTACACAATATTATTTTGACTTAATTCACCGACCTTAACAAATTAGGTTTAAATAACAACATTTTTATTTATATATAGAAAGATACATAAGCACCACCAATAAGATATTCCTACACACTCATTTAGTACTTTGAAAACCAAAAGATAATCCTTCACACAACTTTCACAAAGCCCATATTTCTTGGCTGATACACATTATTCGTAGGAGAAAATAGTCACACATAACACTTTCAAACATTCATATACCAGAAAAGAACTTGGTATCGCCAATAAGCCATATATCTTAGAGAATGTCTATTGTTGGAGATGGTGAGTTTCAATGTCTTTGGTCGTATTAATACACATGTCCATCAATGTATTGGGATCTTCGACGTTTTCATTCAACTTCTCATACTTGAAAGTCCATGTCATCATGTTGCTTTCACCCTTCGTATCAACATGAACAGTTGTGATGAATGTCTTATAAAGCTCCATGAGATCTCCTTCAGTAACCTTGAATGTGACTAGCTTCTTTTCTTCATCAATGGCTTCGATTATCTCCTTTGCAACTTTCTTTTTCCCCTTTGTGGTATCACACCGATTAAATCGATAGAAAAAATAATAATCTCAAGGTGAAATTTGTGTTCTAACAACCTATCAAGTAATATATAGTTCAACCCATAATCAAGCTCTCTAAAATCGGGGCAAGTTGTCTATCGTTTATCTCTCTGAGACCCCATTTGAGAGGTGTTTGTGCACCGCGCATGATTTCTTTTTTTAAGTCTAAGGTCATATTGTGTCACTGTTCAAGTTTCACGCTGCATAATCTTGTATCTTAAATCTTTTCTTCCCTCTAATACTAGGATTCCATTCACTAGAAAGAATAAAACTGCATATATGTACAACTAGAACACCCATTTTTGGTTAGAAATTACAAGATTTGGGATTGAATCACAAAATGAATTTAAAGGTCGTCTTCCCCTCATGTGTGGCCTATCCATCAGCCCACCTCAGCCAAACAATAAAACAAAGAAAAATGCCAAGGGTCAAATGCAAGATGTGTTTAGAACTCTAGGGATCGAAGACCATGAATAATTTGAATATCATCCTAAAAGAAACGGTCACTTGAAAATTATTTTTTATAGGAAATCGTTCTAAAAGTCTTCTTTTGAATTTGTGACTGCAACATAAATCTCATATCGATATAATAACATGCAAATCATTCGCGTCGGTTGAATCCAGTTTTTTTTTTATGGCAAACTATAAAAACTTTGTCAATCAACCTATAAACTGTGGTGTCTTACCCTGGGTGTAGTTTCAAAAGATGACCGATCCTACAGTTCCTCATTCACCTTCATGTAAATTAACACCCTGTACATTTCCAGGGCTCATATTGGATATATGGTGTGGCCTAGCTCTGAAGACCTCATGGAACACATCTCCATCGGACTTGATCTCCGTTTGGCCAACCAACTTACCAGTAAGACCCATTTCTAGTTCAGCTACTCTCAAACAATGCACCACAAAATAAATGTGGAGAAAATACTTGGACCTATGGTCTTTATGTAGTTGAACTATGACTATGGATTAGATCTTTGTTTGCTGGGTGCTACCTCTACTTGTCCAATTATTGCTTATTAGACATAACCTGTCCTATTTGAGAAGGTCCTTTTTTTTTTTTCCCGGTCCGAGACACGAGAAATATCTTCTTTTTTTTTTTTGTTATTTGACGTTTAGGGGGTGTTTAGGTCCTTTTAAGTACAATTCAACTAATCTCCTCTCTGGTTCTATCAAAGACAGACCATCCACATTAGAATTAAGATATTAAAGATCTCTTGTGATCTGACCCTAAGAGATTGTCAAGATTCGAATTTAGAATATTTGAATTTACAACTCATCACTTTTACCATTTGAGCTACTCCACGTGAGAAATATCAATAGCTAAAGAAATTAGGATTTCATATCGTCTCTCACTTTAGTTTCTTAGCTTTTAATATGATTAATTTCTCAGCTTTTAATTTGCTCTTCGACTTTTAACATATAGTGTCTATTAATCTAACTCATAATTATAATCAAACTTTGCATAAAAAAAAAAGTAATTAGGGCGCCTTTTTTTTTCGAACAGAGAAAAAAGGAAATAAGAGATTTGTCAAATCGGTATGCATAGAAAAAATATAAAAACCTCTAATATAACATTTCAAGACACAATNAAAAAAGGAAATAAGAGATTTGTCAAATCGGTATGCATAGAAAAAATATAAAAACCTCTAATATAACATTTCAAGACACAATTTTTACCCCGGATATGTAGTTTCAATTGAGTCCATGTTTTGTGAGTCTCATGTGTTTATATGTGTAGCAGAAATTCATAGAAAGGGGAAGAAAACGAGGATAGAATATTCAATTATAGGCTTAATTTTGATTCATTATAGAATTAATTTGAAAATTAGGATATTTTATTTTTGTATTAGATTGTAAACATTAGTTTTGTTGATGTAACCGATATAAATTCATTAAGATTTTAAAAGATAATTAGTTGTCTCTATTTCTTGTAAAATGTCACATTATTTCAATACGTAGCCTATTAATTATTATGAGCTACCACCAGAAGACTGGGACTGGAGACCTACCATGGCATCATTGCAGTCTGCATCAAGTTCAACTTCATCAACTCACTTCACCAATAAGGACCTGACTGACAAACAAAATTAGGTATTGTAATTCTAAAATTTATTATTTTAATAAATATTTTTTAATTTTAATGAAATATTTTATNAGAATGGTGACAAAAAAAATAACATTTAAAATAAAAGACATGAACATTGAACATAATAGAGATAAGTGAATATTATGTGATGTTACTAATTGATATTACTATGTGTGCGCAATTTGATTGCATTCTTGGAGACTCTCGTTAATTTTGTCAGCAAACGTGTCTCACATATGAATTTGAGATAAATTCATCGTTAAGTAGCATAAGCGATGATGGATAAGCCTTCAGAAACTAAGTAGCATAAGCGATGATGGATAAGCCTTAAGAAACTATGCGTGTTGAGCTTGTTTTTCTATATAGAGTAAATCTCCACCAGTTGTGATAGCTAAATCAATCCGGGATACATGCCTTAATCTCTTTATTTCAGTCACCGTCTCATCCGATGCCTTAATTTTTTCCTATTTCTTACAGTTACTCCCAATTTCAAATGCCAATAGAATGTTACAATTAATTTTACTTCTGCAATGGAGTTCAAGCATCATTTGATATGGGGTTTTTCTAGCTATATTTCTTCATGTTCTTCCAATCAGCCTTGTGAACATAAAAACACCTCCAGATCTCTGAAGTATTTGATTAGGTTAGCAAAAAATATTATACCAGCTAAGCATATCCACGAGTGTTGGTCACTAGTGCTTTATGTGTGTGTGTGTGAGAGAGAGAGAGAGAGCTTACCAAGCCATTATTTACACAATATTATTTTGACTTAATTCACCGACCTTAACAAATTAGGTTTAAATAACAACATTTTTATTTATATATAGAAAGATACATAAGCACCACCAATAAGATATTCCTACACACTCATTTAGTACTTTGAAAACCAAAAGATAATCCTTCACACAACTTTCACAAAGCCCATATTTCTTGGCTGATACACATTATTCGTAGGAGAAAATAGTCACACATAACACTTTCAAACATTCATATACCAGAAAAGAACTTGGTATCGCCAATAAGCCATANCAAGATATTCCTACACACTCATTTAGTACTTTGAAAACCAAAAGATAATCCTTCACACAACTTTCACAAAGCCCGTATTTCGTGGCTGATACACATTATTCGTAGGAGAAAATAGTCACACATAACACTTTCAAACATTCATATACCAGAAAAGAACTTGGTATCGCCAATAAGCCATATATCTTAGAGAATGTCTATTGTTGGAGATGGTGAGTTTCAATGTCTTTGGTCGTATTAATACACATGTCCATCAATGTATTGGGATCTTCGACGTTTTCATTCAACTTCTCATACTTGAAAGTCCATGTCACCATGTTGCTTTCACCCTTCGTATCAACATGAACAGTTGTGATGAATGTCTTATAAAGCTCCATGAGATCTCCTTCAGTAACCTTGAATGTGACTAGCTTCTTTTCTTCATCAATGGCTTCGATTATCNCGAAGGTCCATGTCACCATGTTGCTTTCACCCTTCGTATCAACATGAACAGTTGTGATGAATGTCTTATAAAGNTGAAAGTCCATGTCATCATGTTGCTTTCACCCTTCGTATCAACATGAACAGTTGTGATGAATGTCTTATAAAGCTCCATGAGATCTCCTTCAGTAACCTTGAATGTGACTAGCTTCTTTTCTTCATCAATGGCTTCGATTATCTCCTTTGCAACTTTCTTTTTCCCCTTTGTGGTATCACACCGATTAAATCGATAGAAAAAATAATAATCTCAAGGTGAAATTTGTGTTCTAACAACCTATCAAGTAATATATAGTTCAACCCATAATCAAGCTCTCCAAAATCGGGGCAAGTTGTCTATCGTTTATCTCTCTGAGACCCC
Source organism: Ilex paraguariensis (assembly GCA_963454935.2). NCBI lineage: Eukaryota > Viridiplantae > Streptophyta > Magnoliopsida > Aquifoliales > Aquifoliaceae > Ilex > Ilex paraguariensis. The sequence goes on from CAUOFW020002580.1 coordinate 30,660, forward strand.
ATTTGAGAGGTGTTTGTGCACCGCGCATGATTTCTTTTTTTAAGTCTAAGGTCATATTGTGTCACTGTTCAAGTTTCACGCTGCATAATCTTGTATCTTAAATCTTTTCTTCCCTCTAATACTAGGATTCCATTCACTAGAAAGAATAAAACTGCATATATGTACAACTAGAACACCCATTTTTGGTTAGAAATTACAAGATTTGGGATTGAATCACAAAATGAATTTAAAGGTCGTCTTCCCCTCATGTGTGGCCTATCCATCAGCCCACCTCAGCCAAACAATAAAACAAAGAAAAATGCCAAGGGTCAAATGCAAGATGTGTTTAGAAGTCTAGGGATCGAAGACCATGAATAATTTGAATATCATCCTAAAAGAAACGGTCACTTGAAAATTATTTTTTATAGGAAATCGTTCTAAAAGTCTTCTTTTNATAATTTGAATATCATCCTAAAAGAAACGGTCACTTGAAAATTATTTTTTATAGGAAATCGTTCTTAAAGTCTTCTTTGGAATTTGTCACTGCAACATAAATCTCATATCGATATAATAACATGCAAATCATTCGCGTCGGTTGANAAAAGTCTTCTTTTGAATTTGTGACTGCAACATAAATCTCATATCGATATAATAACATGCAAATCATTCGCGTCGGTTGAATCCAGTTTTTTTTTTATGGCAAACTATAAAAACTTTGTCAATCAACCTATAAACTGTGGTGTCTTACCCTGGGTGTAGTTCCAAAAGATGACCGATCCTACAGTTCCTCATTCACCTTCATGTAAATTAACACCCTGTACATTTCCAGGGCTCATATTGGATATATGGTGTGGCCTAGCTCTGAAGACCTCATGGAACACATCTCCATCGGACTTGATCTCCGTTTGGCCAACCAACTTACCAGTAAGACCCATTTCTAGTTCAGCTACTCTCAAACAATGCACCACAAAATAAATGTGGAGAAAATACTTGGACCTATGGTCTTTATGTAGTTGAACTATGACTATGGATTAGATATTTGTTTGCTGGGTGCTACCTCTACTTGTCCAATTATTGCTTATTAGACATAACCTGTCCTACTTGAGAAGGTCCTTTTTTTTTTTTCCCGGTCCGAGACACGAGAAATATCTTCTTTTTTTTTTTTGTTATTTGACGTTTAGGGGGTGTTTAGGTCCTTTTAAGTACAATTCAACTAATCTCCTCTCTGGTTCTATCAAAGACAGACCATCCACATTAGAATTAAGATATTAAAGATCTCTTGTGATCTGACCCTAAGAGATTGTCAAGATTCGAATTTAGAATATTTGAATTTACAACTCATCACTTTTACCATTTGAGCTACTCCACGTGAGAAATATCAATAGCTAAAGAAATTAGGATTTCATATCGTCTCTCACTTTAGTTTCTTAGCTTTTAATATGATTAATTTCTCAGCTTTTAATTTGCTCTTCGACTTTTAACATATAGTGTCTATTAATCTAACTCATAATTATAATCAAACTTTGCATAAAAAAAAAAGTAATTAGGGCGCCTTTTTTTTTCGAACAGAGAAAAAAGGAAATAAGAGATTTGTCAAATCGGTATGCATAGAAAAAATATAAAAACCTCTAATATAACATTTCAAGACACAATTTTTACCCCGAATATGTTGTTTCAATTGAGTCCATGTTTTGTGAGTCTCATGTGTTTATATGTGTAGCAGAAATTCATAGAAAGGGGAAGAAAACGAGGATAGAATATTCAATTATAGGCTTAATTTTGATTCATTATAGAATTAATTTGAAAATTAGGATATTTTATTTTTGTATTAGATTGTAAACATTAGTTTTGTTGATGTAACCGATATAAATTCATTAAGATTTTAAAAGATAATTAGTTGTCTCTATTTCTTGTAAAATGTCACATTATTTCAATACGTAGCCTATTAATTATTATGAGCCACCACCAGAAGACTGGGACTGGAGACCTACCATGGCATCATTGCAGTCTGCATCAAGTTCAACTTCATCAACTCACTTCACCAATAAGGACCTGACTGACAAACAAAATTAGGTATTGTAATTCTAAAATTTATTATTTTAATAAATATTTTTTAATTTTAATGAAATATTTTATAAATAAAAAATTTACCATTTTTGTAAGAATTTATAATTTTTATGAATATTTTTATCACTGTTGTGTTAATTATTTTTATCACTTTTTTTGGTACAAAAAAATATTATCATTTTGGTAAATGATTTATCGGATTTATGAGTATTTTTACCACTCGTGTGAGTGTTTTTACTACTTTTGTGATAACTATTTTTACTATTTTTTTTGATACCACAATAATGTATAAAATACTCATTACAGTGATAAAAATATTTATAAATGTAATAAATGAAAGTATGATACCGAACTTTTTTTTTTCTCGGTACCATGGGCAACTCCCACCAACAATATTTTCATTTACTCACTTCNATAAATGAAAGTATGATACCGAACTTTTTTTTTTCTCGGTACCATGGGCAACTCCCACCAACAATATTTTCATTTACTCACTTCATAGATTTTTAATTGATTTATTTATAGTTATTAATTATAAAAATAAAAACACTTTATAAGTGTTATCTTCTCGTTGGATTGAAAAAAATACATGATATCAAAAAATAAAGAGAATCTAGGAAAAATAAACTTGTCAATAGATGTAGGATTTAGATTTCTTCTATTATATTTTTCCTTAATTTCACTTAATTCAGTCACATGGCTTGTGCAAAATCCATGGTCTTAGCCAGCGTGCGAGTGATTCCGACTGACACATCCGCATTATTGGTTATGTGATTTCTCATGGTGTAGCTGAATTGGGACCGAAAGTGAGATAATCCAGATTTTTTTTAAAAAGTACACATTTTGGTATAGCTGTTAATGAATTATAACTAAAAAGGCGAGGGGGGACATGTTGGATTTCACTAGATTGGTTTGTCCATTCCCAGCTGTTTCGAGAGAGAGAAGACTCATTGGAGAAGGAGATCAGTTACAGGATACTGTTCATGTCTAGTCCATATCGTTCATGCATTTCCGTCATTGAGGTCTACTCTGGAGTTCTTCAATTTTTTTCTTGTAACGAGAAGTCGTTTCAGTTAGAGGTTACAATTTTAAACCATAATCCATTAATCCGTCTAACTCATTCATAAATAAATGGATTGAGTACATACATTAATTAATATGAGTTCTAAATGAGTTAAGTAATATGATTTATTTTAATTAAACGGGTTAATATGGACTACAAATAAGTATCTATTGAGTTGAATATTTATCTTTTTATTAAATAATACAAGTAATAAAATTAAATAAATATACTAATATACCATAAAATACACACATTATTACACCCATTAATACACCAAAACATATACATTCTAGTACACCCAAAATACACACCACTCATGACCCACGGGTCGACCCATGACTCACGACCCATGGGTTGACCCATAACCCCATGACCTACGACCCATAGTCCACAATTGACCTCGACTCATTATGTGTATATTTTTTTTTATTAAATATTTTTTAGTTTTTGTGTTAGTATATGTGTGTGCATTTTTCTTGTATTAGTGTGTATATTTTTAATGTATTAGTTTGTGTGTGTTTTGTTGTATTATTGTGTTTGTGTATGTTTGTATTTTGTTGTACTACTAATATGTGTGTGTGTGTGTGTTTTTTTGTATACTAATGTGTCTATTAAGAATTTTAATTATTTTATGGGTTAATCGGTTTAATCCAACTTGTTATAAATTTAACTCATTATAACCCATTTACTAGGCGAGTGAAAAATGGATTTGATTTATTTAGGTCAATCCAATTTAATCCAACTCATAACCAACTCAGCCCATCCATTTGCCACCCCTAGCTCCGACCATTGTTCTTACCGACCATTGTTCTTATCATTTCAACCCGGATCTCAAATATATGCGCACAATCACTCGTGCACCAAATGTACAGGGCAAACCAGACTCTTTGGCCGTCAGTAGAACTCAAATTTAGGAGATGAATACTTACTCAAATTTAAAATCCTTCAATTAAACAAAACAACAATTTCTTGCTCTTTTACAACCTTTTGGCTGAGGTTAAATGCATCATATGTATATGTTTATGCATACATATATGTATGATAAAGTGGACTACATGCCTGAGCTGTTATTGCGAATATATTGCATCACAGTAACTTGGAATGCCTGTTATTTCTACAATGGTTTTATGCATTGATATATGACTTTTGGGCTATTTGTTACCATTCTCTTCCCTTCTTTTCTCCTGGCATAAATTACTGTGAAATGCTGGAGAGCTGTTTGGTGGAATATGCTTTGGGCAATGTGATGCTACAGTGTCTAGCTACGTAGTCCTGATGTTCTACTGGGTCTGATGTTGTAACTTGTTGTGGGCTTTTTTTGATTGGCTGGACCGCTGATGCTATTGGGCTTTGTTGGAGTAACCTGATATGTTCTCTTCTGTTTTCATCTTGTATATTTTTGCTTTCATCTTGTATCTTTTTGTTTTCATCTTGTATATTTTTGCTTTCCATTATATACTGGTATTTTGTATAAATCAACCGTCCTAGAGTATGATTTTGAACCAGCATTTGTACAAAAATCGACAGTTTGGTTTCATTTTTTTTCCCAGCTCCATTTTTGGTCCTTATATTCATTTTTTTGCACACTTTCCTGCATCAGTTAGTCACTAGTGCTTTGTGTCTGTGGGTGTGTGGGGTAGAGAGAGAGAGAGAGAGAGAGAGATGGCTTATCAGGCCATCATTTATATAATAAGACTATTTCGACCTAATTTATTGCTCACGATAAGTTAAGTTCAAATGACATTTCTTTTATTCATATATAAAAAGATACATAAGCATTACCGTAAGATATTTCTTTAGACTCTCGTAATAGCTCAAAAAATAAAAGATATTCCTTCACACAAGTTTCACAAAGCCCATATTTATTGACTAACATTATTCGAAGGATAAAATATCCACACATAACACTTTCAAACATTCTTAACATCAACTTTGTAGCACCAGTAAGCAATATATATCTTCCTAGTGTCCATTGCTTGAGATGCTGTTGGTCTATAATCTCTTATTCATGGGCCATTTTGGACCTGGATGAAGATTCCCAACTCCCACTCCCTCTTATGACGCATTCCATGAAGATATTGTCCTGGAACTGTAGAGGAGCTTGTAATAAAAGATTTTAGAGAGCCTTTGATGATATTTTCAGAGCCCATAAACTAGAAATTGGGGTGCTAATGGAAACCAAAGTCCCTAGCTCTCAACTGAGGAACTTTTTCTCTCAATTTGGTCAAACTATGGTTGAAAAAGTTGAACTTTGAGGGAATACCTGGGGGTATTTGGTTGATGTGGGATCCTACACTGGTAACGGTGAACAAACACCAATCCATAGCCCAAGTCATCCATGCCCACGTATCTCGGCTAGACTTTGATGAATGACTATTCTCAACAATTTATGGTAGTCTCAACCCCCTCGAATAGAGACCACCTCTGGGATAACCTAAATCAAGTTGGAGACAACTATTCTCACGGGTGGATGGCCGTTGGAGACCTTAATGATTTCTCTAGCCACTCGGAGAGAAGAGGAAGACATTCAGACCATAGCAATAGAATCAGGAAGTTTAGAGAAAGGATCAACAAATGTGGCCTCATCGACCTTGGGTGCAGTGGTTCGAGACTCACTTGGAATAACAAGAGAAAAAGGCTAGCTAACACTAAAATAAGGCTAGATAGAGCATTGACGAACTGTCAATGGACCACTCAGTTCCCTGAAACAAGTGTCCAAAATCTCCCTAGAACTTACTCTAATCACTGCTCACTCCTGATCCATATCAAAGGTAACCCTCATTCCTCTTCTATTTCTAGACATTTTAGAATGGAAGCAATCTAGTTAACAAGGTCTGATTTCAAAATCGATCTTGAGAAAGCCTATGACAGGGTAAGTTCCTTCCTTCACCAAACTCTTGAGGATTTTAATTTCTCAGCCTCTTGGATTGATATCATCATGAGCTGTGTCACTGGATCCTCCCTTTCTATTCTTTAGAATGGTGATATGATAAAGGACTGTGATATAATAAAGGAAGCCCTTGAGTCCTTTTGCAACATTTCAGGACAGAAAGTTAGTCTAGCTAAGTCTAGGGTGTTTTTCTCTCCTAATATCTGTAGAAGTAAAGCTAGACACCTAAGCAGAAGAAGTGGTCTCACTAGAACCGAAGACTTAGGCAAATATTTAGGTATCCCAATTCTTCATCATAGATCAAATAAGGATATCTACAGATTCCTTATTGAAAAAATCCAAACTAAGCTTAGTGGATGGAAGGCAAAAAACCTTTTCCTGGTAGGGAGGGAAATACTCATCAAAGCTATCACATCCACCTTCCCAAATTATACTATGCAAACCACGTGGCTACCCCCNGTTTTCCACTCCCATTCACAACCCCATTCCATATATCCTTACTATACCAAACTCCCCAGATCTCACCATTAACCTTCACCACCATAACCTTGACCTAAACACATCACCTAGAGCCCTCAAGAACCCTAAGCCACTTGATCGGAATGGAGTAACCCCGTTGAGGTTCTTCAACCTGGACTTAAGCCCAATAGATCTAATGTTCAGAGCGAGGATTGTGAGCAAATGGCTTGTGAGTACCATCTGGATGATCAATGAAGTTTCACTAGAGATACAACCATGTGTACTCAGGGATATAATGAATAGGCTCACAGTGGTTTCAGTGATGCCTTTGGTTCCCCTCATAGAGAAAGTGAACCAAATCAGGGCCATCTTGAACCTGGATGAAGACTCCCATCCCCCATTCGCTTTTATGGCACATTCCATGAAGATATTGTCCTGGAACTATAGAGGATTTGGTAATGAAATATTTTAAAGAGCCTTTGATGATATTTTTAGAGCCCATAAACCAGAAATAGTGGTGCTTATGGAAACCAAAGTCCCTAGCTCTCAACTGGGAAACTTCTTCTCTCAATTTGGCCTAACTATGGTTGAAAAAGTTGGACCTGAAGGTAGAGCTGGAGGTCTATGGTTGATATAGGATCCTATACTGGTAACTATGACCATACACCAATCCACAACCTAAGTCATCCATGCCCACATAACTCAGTTAGACTTTGATGAATGGTTGTTCTTAGCAATTTACGGTAGCCCCAACCCCTCGAATAGAGACCACCTCTGGGACAACCTAAGTCTAGTTGGAGACAACTATTCTCATGGTTGGATGGCCACTGGAGACCTTAACGATTACTCTAGCCACTCGAAGAAAAGAGGAAGACATTCAAACCATAGCAACAGAACCAGGAAATTTAGAGAAAGGATCAACAAATGTGGCCTCATTTACCTAGGGTGCAGTGGACCAAGACTCACTTGGAATAACAAGAGAAAATAGCTAGCAAACACTAAAATAAGGTTGGACAGAGCATTGACGAACACTCAATGGACCACTCAGTTCCTTGAAGCAAGTGTCTAGAATCTCCCCAGAACCTACTCTGATCTTTGCCCACTTCTGATCCATGCCAAAGGTAACCCTTCTCCCTCTACTATTTCTAGACCTTTTAGAATGGAAGCGATCTGGTTAACAAGGCCTGACTTCAAAGATGTTGTGATAAATACGTGGAGCCATTCAAATAATTCCCTTATTCAAGCTACTGCTAACTTTGCTAAAACTGCTAAAGAATGGAATTCAACTTCATTTGGAAATATATTTCGATGGAAAAGAAGAGTCCTTGAAAGACTAGAGGGAATACAAAAAGCTCAAGAAACAAAACACATTCACAAACTTGAGAGACTCGAAGAATAACTCTTAATTGAATATGACCAAATTCTGAAACAAGGAGAAATCCTCAGGGACCAAAAATCAAGCTCCAAATGGATCACGTTGGGGGTTAGGAATACCAAATATTCCCATGTCTCCATAATAATAGGAAGAAAGAAAAATAGACCCCATAGCCTGAAAAACGTGCAGGGTATTTGGATCTCAGAGAAATCAAAAATTTAGCAAGTCATTCAGACGTACTTTGGATCTTTTTGGCACTAGAAATATTGGTGAACTAGAAGATCTTCACAGTTACTCTCATCCTATATTGAACATTGTTGAGAACCAAATCCTAAAAGTTCCTATCATAGACTATGAAATTAAAAGAGCAACCTTTAACATTAAGGCAAATAAAACCCCAGGTCCAGATGAGCTTCAAGCCATTTTCTATCAGAAATACTTGGATGTGGTGGGGGATTTAGTTTGCAACCAAATTAAAGATATAATCAGTTCGAGAAAATGCCCTAAAGAAATGAATGAAACATGGATCACACTAATCCCCAAGAATGAAAATCCAACCATGGCCTATGAAAATCCAGTTCAGACTAATAATTCTTTGTAATGTGAGCTACAAAATCCTCACCAAACTCCTAGTGGCTAGACTCAGACCTTTCCTGGACAAACATATAGTCCCAATCAAAGCAGTTTCATACCTGGAAGACAGACCACTAATAATGTCATCATCACCCAAGAAATTATCCATATAATTAAAAGGAAAAAAGGGAAGGTGGGGGATATGGTTATCAAAATTGATCTTGAGAAAGCCTATGAAAGGGTAAATTGGACCTTCCTTCACCAAACTCTTATGGATTTTAATTTCACAGCCTCTTGGATTGATATCATTGTGAGCTATGTCATTGGATCCTCACTTTCTATTTTTTGGAATGGTGAACCACTCAATCCTATTACACCTAAGAGGGGCCTTAGGCAAGGGGACCCTTTGTCACCCTATCTCTTCACGCTATGTATGGAAAAGTTGGGACATTTAATTAACAGAAAAGTGGAAGAGAAACTTTGAAAAGGAATCAAAGCTTCTAAGAATGGACCTTCAATTACTCACCTCTTCTTTGCAGATGATATCATCATTTTTTTAGGGCAACTGAAAAGGAATGTGATATGATAAAGGAAGTCCTTGGAAACTTCTGCAACATTTCAGAATAGAAAGTTAGCCTAGCCAAGTCCAGGGTGTTTTTTTCTCCCAATATCTGTAGAAATAAAGCTAGACACCTAAGCAGAAGAAGTGGTCTCACTAGTACTGAGGACTTAGGCAAATACTTAGGTATCCCAATCCTGTATTATAGAACAAATAAGGATACCTACAACTTCCTTATTGAAAAAATCCAAACTAAGCTTAGTGGATGGAAGACAAAAAACCTTTCCATGGCAGGGAGGGAAACACTCATCAAAGTTGTTACATCCACGTTCCCAAATTATACCATGCAGACCACATGGTTACCCTAATCCACATGTGACAAAATTGACAAACTCAATAGGAACTTCTTGCGGGGAGATACTGAAGAAAAGAAAAAGGTCCACCTCATTAATTGGGATACTGTATGCAATCCTAAGGAGAAAGGAGGGCTAGGCCTTAGAAAAACAAGAGTGAACAACCTTGTTATCCTTACTAAATTGGGATGGAATATCAAGGCTAACAAAGATAATTTGTGGACTAGAGTCATTAAGGAAAAATACATCAAAAATACCTCCCTAGATTAGGAACATAAGTCCAGTGGCTCCCCAATTTGGAGTGATATTCTCAAAACAAAACATATTATCAAAGAAGGAACTAAATGGCTTATCAGTGATGGTAAAAATATTTCTTTTTGGACTGATTGGTGGTGTGGATAAACTTCTATTGTCAATAGAATGCAGATACCAGCCACAACTGACTCCAACACCCTAGTGGCAAACTTCCTTGACTCCACATGTAACTGGAACTTGAATCTCCCAGGTATGTCTCTCTCCCTAAAATTTTATCAGATATTCAGCTCACCTGTATCCCTATAAATTGCAATCTGAAGGACACTCCATGTTGGGGAATTTCAAGTAACGGTAATTTCTCTGTTTGTTCCACTTATAAATAAATCTTTGAATCTGGGGAGGATAATAACCCCTCGACTCTGAGCTGGGACTAGATTTGGCACATGAAAATCCCACAGAAACTCAAGGTCTTCCTCTGGATCGTCCAAAGTGATAGAATCCTATCCAACAACCTTAGAGCAACCAGGAACATGACTAATGATCCAACCCGTGAGAGATGTAAAACCCACTGTGAATCCACCTTACATATTCTAAGGGATTGCTCCAAAGCAGAGGCAGTTTGGAGAGTTTTCCTAGGTAACAACTGGTCCAGTTTCTAACCGATAATGACCTGCAAAAATGGCTCCTTGCGAATCACAAAAACAAAAGAAAGGAAAAGTGGAAAGGAGTGGAATGGTCTATTGTTTTTACCTCGGTCAGTTGGCACATCTAGAAAGACAGGAACAAGGAGTGTTTTGAAAAAACTCAAATCCCCCCTAGTGTCACTGTCATATATGCCTGGCTTATGGCCCAAGAGATTAACTCTAACTTCCTTAATAATTTAAATTGTCATGATCCTTGCTTAGAAAATCTTATTAGTTGGTCTTTCCCTTCCACAGGATGGATGAAACTAAATGTTGATGGGTGCTCCAAAGGGAATCTGGGACCTGCAGCATTTGGAGGTCTTGTGAGAAGTGACCAAGGAGTTTGGCAGCTGGGTTTCTATGGAAGACTCCCTAACTGCTCAAGGATACAAGCTGAATTATGGGCCATCTATAAGGCCTTCAGATTACTCATACCAAGGGGATAAAGAAGATCACTGTGGAGACCGATTCTATGGAAGCTCATAGACTCCTCACGACAATGCTGGAAGACACACACCCGGAGAGAGAGATCATCTTTGAATGCAAAAGGCTCCTCACCCTTCTCAATTATCCCATCCAACACACCAAAAGAGAAGGAAACTTCAGTGTAAATAAGCTTGTTAATTTAGGTGTCAAACAAAATGATATTTTTGTGCTCCTCAACTCCCACCTTGCTCGTTGGGAGAGCTTTTGAGAAATGATAGTGCATGTATTGCCTATGTGAGAGGCTTTTGACTCTTTTGAACTCTTCCAATGTACTGAAAAAAAATTATGGATAAAATAAGATATTAAAAATTTTTCGCAGATACTGACATTTATAAGTAGTATAAATATAGATGCAATGATGTTGCTACAATACTAGAGAGATTAAGAGATAAAACACATCTCAAACTAAAATATTTTATTTTAGGACTACTTAATAGTGTTTTGACCATAAGCCATTAAAACTCATTATTCAGGCTACAAAATTAAAAAAAATTGATAAATCTTCTGATATATGTGATGTGCGTCTAAATGAACATCTTATATAGGGCGAATGTATCTATTGCAGAGATACATGTATCCAAGATGTATCTAACAATGATAAATATTTTATTAATTATTCGATACGTGTATAAAAAGTATCCAATACGTATCCACGAGTTTCCAATAAGTATTGGTATCTAATAAGTGTGGGATACGGATACGTCACCGTCATCGAAGTATCCATATTTTATAGCTTTTCAGTTTAACAGATATTGAACTTTTATGAAATGTAAGATTCGCCAACTTCCATTTTGATTGTCCCTTAAGATTAACATTGGAGGTGTCAACGTTGCAAAGACCATCATGCGCCCTGAAAAGGACAGGAAAAAAGATCTTTGTTCTGTTCTCTTCCAGATTCATAGGAAAAAAAAGGTTGGTCTTTTAAACTGCCATGATATATAATCGACATCTAATAGATACCTAAAGAGAAAATCTTGTCAAAAAGAAAGGGCTAAAGCTTGATTTGGAGGTAAAAACATTAGTTTCTACTTTCAATTATGGCCATAATCATAGCCAAAACAGTTGATTAGTATTGAGTTTGGCCCAGTTCTTCAGAATCAGTTTTGAATACAAATTTTCACTCTCAGAGTCGTCATAGCTGCATCTTGTTGCAGAGCAAGCATAAGCATATATCCTATTTGTTTTGTCTTGGACAACTACTGGCCGAAAGTGTGAGAGAACAACTGAAGTGAAAAGTGGCAACATGATGATGAAAAACAAATATTACCAGGAACAGAATATTTCTTGTGATTTGCTGTCCATTGATTGGGCTTGTTAAGACATCATACAGATCTATAACGGCTTAGATTTTGGGTGCCCTATGTGTGAAAACCTAGGAAAAAAACTTATAAACATTCAGATGTGTGGTATGTACCCAGCAAATTGGAAATAATGTTCTTCATCCAAAAACATTTTAGATGAATATCAGCACAACCTTGCCTAATCCTCCAACTCTTGTGTGCATGGGACCGTCGTGAAGTTTTGCTGCTGTTTTAGTGATGCACTTGGAAAAATACTCGTTGAGGCACTCATTATTCTTGTTTATTTGTATGAGTTGATTTTTGTCCAACTTAATTGAAATGCCTTCATTTTGGGTGATTATTTTTATCATTTCCAAATAAGTGCATATAAAAACCACACAGCATAAAAGTTGCTGTTTCTTGGTTTTTTTTTCCATCTTCTTGAAAACTCGAGGAAATACAAAAATTAGATAAAATTTTTTACATATCTAAGCATTATGGCTTTTGATCTGTGTTATTGGAGAGCTCTGTGTGCTCTGTTGTTTATTCCGCAGGCCATTATCACTGAGACACCTTGCCTTTTTTGAAAATTGTTTGGCCAGGAGCTAGGATCGCTAGAGGGTCATAGGTGGATTTCCTCCGGAGGAAGACTTCCCATTTATAGCCGAAATGGATTTTCCACTCTTCCTGTGTAAGGTAATGGGGCAAGTATTTCTTCACTCCGAGATTGGCCATTTTGCAGAAATCCAGAATTCTTTTGTTTTGGCTGAGGATGTATTCTAAGCCATCTGTCCCTGTGGAACATGGCNTTTGTTGTAGTGCACCCGGTGTGTGTATGTGTGTGTGTGGGTGTGTGTGTGTGTGAGAGAGAGAGAGAGAGAGAGAGTCAAATAGAAGATTTACCAACAACACCAATAAGATAATCCTTAGTTGAATGTTCTCCAAACNTGTAAAGACATTTCATTTAATGTAAATAAGAAAAATTGCTAATTTTTGAGATGGCATATTAATCATCACAACAAAGTCTTCTATTTTTTTACAATTGCCAAAATGGTATTTGAGGCTGCACTTTTACCATTGTGACAAAAACAAAAGTGTCGATTTTTTGTGAAGTCTTATTTGCAATAGAGTATTGCTACTGTAAATACTATTTGAAAAGTAATGTTGCCACCATAAAATTTTTTAGAGGTTGCACTTATTATGACGAGACAAAGTTGCCACAAAAAATATTTGCGGTGATAAATAAACTTTTTATAACAACAATTTAATATCACAAAATTTTTTTTTTGTTGTAGTGCACCCGGTGTGTGTATGTGTGTGTGTGGGTGTGTGTGTGTGTGAGAGAGAGAGAGAGAGAGAGAGTCAAATAGAAGATTTACCAACAACACCAATAAGATAATCCTTAGTTGAATGTTCTCCAAACACATATTCCTTGACACATATTTATCAGTAATGTTACATTGACCAAATTTTAGGATTAAATAAAGAGTCTAAATGACATGTCAACATATTATTTGCATACTTATTATTCCTTGGAGAAAACATTCGCCGTTTACACTTAAAAACTTTCTTATATAATAAAACAACTTGGCATCACCAATAAACCAGATCATTTTTGGCGGAGATGGTAAGCTTCAATATCTTTGGTCATAACAAGATGAAAGTCCACCAATGCATTTGCATCTTCGACATCCTCATTAAGCTTCTCGTACTCAAAAGTCCATGTCACCACACTGCTTTTACCTTTTGTATCAACATCAACAGTTATAATCATGGTCTTGTAAAGATCCAAGAGGCTTCCTTCAACCAGCTTCCAAGTGATTGACTTCTTCTCGTCATCAACTGCTTCAACAATATCTCTCGTAACCTTCTTTTCCCCACCTATGGATGAAATCACACATCTCGTAACCTTGAGAGATGAAAGCAGACTTTACTTGTAAGTAAATTGATGAGTGGATTTTATATCTACGAATTGAGTATTTTTGATTTGATGAAATTGCAAGTTTTCAATTATTTTATGTTCTTTTTTAGTTATTTTGTGTGTTTTGATGTTATGGTGTAGGGATGATCATTTGGGAGAAAACAAGGTTAAATTGGAGCTTAAAGGTTGGATTGTTGAAGAGGAAGCATAAAGGGCATTTTAGGCCAAAAAGGGGGGGCGCGCCCCTGCGCCATCAAGGCAGTGCTTCAGCGCCCTTGCACCATTTTTGGCGCAGCTGTGCTTGTGTTGGTTCGTGATGCGAATTTTGACTTGTTTATGACCCAAAATTTGACTCTAAAGCTACATATAAGTTAGGGTTTGAGTTGGGAAGAGATATTCTGATTTTGGGGGTTGATAACATTGGAAAAATCAAGGGATTGAAAGAAAATTGAAAACAAGAATCGAAGGAAGCAACACGAAGAAAATCAAAATCGAAGGCTAGAGAGAAAGTGAAGATTGCAACTAAGTTTTTATTCTTTTCTCTTACTTTTACTTCTTAATTTTTTGAGATGTTGTTTAATTTGAGAATGATGTTTTTCAATTACATTATGAGCTAAATCTTTATTAAGATTGCAACGGAACTTAATGTCTAGTTAAATTGATATACTCTCGTTTCTAGTTCTATTAATCATACATGAGTTGTTTGTCATATTTTGTGATTAATATATGATTGTATGACTAATAATTAATTTTATAACCTAGATGAAATTGGGAGATGAATTCTATGTTTAGATATGAATATGATGACATGCATCTGGTTTATTCTTTTTAGGATTGAATAGTTGGGTTTGTGTATAGGATAGAAATATACTTATATGCCGTGTGTAACTTTTATGAGAGTTTGAACTTAATGAATCTATTCCAACTTATTTTGTATAGGAATATAGTAATTTAATTGGAAGAGATAATTTTATCTAACTATCGGAAGATGTTTGATAAATAACTTTGAGTTCTCAATTAACAACTTATTTTGATTAATTGACTGAAAAGAGAGTTTTAAAGATTTATACGAAGCATTTGAGGAAGTTGTAATCTTATATTCTTTTATCCGGTAAATTTAACCTTGATTGTTAAGTTTGGATTTAGTTTTAATTTAGTCATTTCATAGTTCAATTCTAATTGTTTAAATAAAATTGAATTGATATAAAGTTAGTACTTGAAAGTTATTAGCAATATTTCTCCGTGGGAACGATACTCTATTTATCACTTTATTACTTATTGATCGTGTATACTTGCACGTAAATTGTCAATATCAAATTCGGACAACATAAATCTAGAAAAAGAAGTGACTTACCAAAGGTATAGGACCAGATCATTCTGCATCCCACGGTTCCCCATTCACCTTCGTATATCTCAACACCTTGCATATTACCAGGGCTCATATATGATATCTGGTTTGGTCTGTATCTCCAACTCTCATAGAACAAATGTCCATCGGACTTGATCTCCGTTTGCCCTATCACCTTACCGATAAGACCCATTTCTAACCCAACTATTATCAAACAATGCACAGCAGAAATAAAGTGGAGGCAAGTGATGGATAAAAACACTTGGTCCTTTGGTCTCTATATAACTGACCCCTGACTGAGGATTACATCTTCCAACGTGTGAAACGTGGACGGTGAGATATCTCTATTATATCTTTTCGCTAATATTATAATGACTAAATTTTTAGACTAAATTAAGAGTTTAAATAATATGACATTTGACTTGGACTTATTTATTTGATGTCATGTTATTTGTACCTCAATAAAGACTCTAAATAATATATTGTCATGTCATTTGACTTCTTAATTTAGTCAAAAAAAAATTTGATTAACATAGCATTATTAATATTTTTTTACTTAAGAGGATATCTACATTCACATGTGAGCAAGAAAGAGAGAGTGATTGAGATTGGATACCCACTATGGCACCATTATTGTCCTTGGGGTTCGGTGGCCCAAAGTACTACTACACATCACATGATTCATATGTTTTTGTATAGTTCCATGATAGGATTTATGGGACCACAAGTATAAGTCCATTTCAAAATTTATTTTGGGTGTTTAAGTTTATTTTTAATTCAAATGTTTAAACTACCCCCAATCGCCTTTTTTCCTCACAGGAGATATCGTTGCCAAAAACAATAATATTTAAAACCAAAAATAATAACATTTAAAACTAAAAATAGCAGCATTTAACATAATAATAACACGAACAGAATGGTGACAAAAAAAATAACATTTAAAATAAAAGACATGAACATTGAACGTACTAGAGATAAGTGAATATTATGTAATGTTACTAATTGATATTACTATGTATGTGCAATTTGATTGCATTCATGGAGTCTTTCGTTAATTTTGTCAGCAAAGGTGTCTCAAATATGAATTTGAGATAAATTCATTGCTAAGTAGCATAAGTGAAGATGGATAAGTTTTCGAAAACTATGCGTGTTGAGCTTGTTTTAAGTCTTTGGAAACTATGCGTGTTGTGCTTGTTTTTCTACGTAGAATAAATCTCCACCTGTTGTGATAGCTAAATCAATCCGAGTTACATGCCTTGATCTCTTTATTTCAGTCACCGTCTAATGCGGTGCCTTAATTTTTTCCTATTTCTTACAGTTACTTCCAATTTCAAATGGCAATAGAATGTTAAAATTAATTTTACTTCTACAATGGAGTTCAAGCATCATTTGATATGGGGTTTTTCTAGCTATATTTCTTCATGTTCTTCCAATCAGCCTTGCGAACATCAAAACACCTCCAGATCTCTGAATTATTTGATTAGGTTAGCAAAAACATTATACTAGCTTAGAATATCCACGAGTGTTGGTCACTAGTGCTTTGTGTGTGTGTGTGTGTGTGTGTGTGAGAGACAGAGAGGACTTACCAAGTCATTATTCACACGATATTATTGCGACCAAATTCACCGAACTTAATCAATTAGGTTTAAATAACAACATTTTTATTCATCTATAGAAAGATACACAGGCACCGCCAATAAGATATTCCTACATACTCATTTAGTACTTGGGAAAAAAAATAATCCTTCACACAACTTTCACAAAGCCCATATTTCTTGGCCGATACACATTATTTGCAGCAGAAAATAGTCACACATAACACTTTCAAACATTCATATACCAGACAAGAACTTGGTATCGTCAATAAGCCATACATCTTAGAGAATGTCTATTGCTGGAGATGGTGAGCTTCAATGTCTTTGGTCATATTAATACACATGCCCATCAATGTATTGGGATCTTCGACATTCTCATTCAGCTTCTCATACTCGAAAGTCCATGTCACCACGTTGCTTTCACCCTGCGTATCAACATGAACAGTTGCAATGAAGGTCTTATAAAGTTCCATGAGATCTCCTTCAATAACCTTGAATGTGACTAGCTTCTTTTCTTCATCAATGGCTTCGATGATCTCCTTGGCAACTTTCTTTTTCCCGTCACATCTTCTTGGTATCACATGCACCAATTCAATCAAATAGAAAAAGTAACACTCTCAAAGTGAAATCCATGCTCTAACAACCTATCAAGTAATATATAGTTATCAATGGACCTTTGGTCTAATTTTACTCCTTATCTTATAAAAGTTTTATCATCTTAAGGTTAAGGGTTCAAGTCCCCCTCCCCCTCTCAAAAAAAAAAAAAAAGTAAAATATAGTTCAACCAAGAATCAACCTCTCCAAAGTCGGGTCAAGTTGTCTAAAACTTACTTCTCTCCAAAGTCGGGTCAACATTTTTATTCATGTAGGTATTTTCTCAATAAACATTATCTAATCATAAATAAATTTTCACACCTAGATCAGTCTCTCCACCATTGAGCACATGTTGGTCTAAAGTTAGAAAAATTAAGAATTTATTTTGCTCACCTACGACATATATGTATATTTACGTCAACAACTATCAATACTACTAATAAAAATATTTTAACATAAAAAATTTTTAATTCACTATTTTACTCTTATAAAAAATTACAAGGTCATTTTATCCTTCCATAATTAAATATCTAAATTATCATCATATCCTTATATATTAAAATCTCCAAATTGTCTCTATCATCTCTTTTAGTGATCTATTTTTCATGTATAAATATCAGTTTCTATAAAAAAAAAAATTTAATTGGCCATATTACCCTAAAAAAATGTGTGCACCATTTAATTTTTTAATATAGTGTTCAAAAATTAACCCTTTTATTTTTAGGATAAAAAATAATCATATATATATTTTTGTAAGCAATTTATGTTATATCAGCATAGTTCTTTAGTTATAGAAAACTTTTCAAATTGTATTAAGATTTTGTGTGGAAATAGATTGTAAATGTTTTATAATATACATTATAAAGTAGTATATTAAATTTTATTCTAATATACCTGATTAATTTCTAATTATAATAAAATTGCAAATATGAATAGTATATTAATAATTATTTTTATTTCATTCATTGAATTATAAGTGGAATCATAATCCAATGAACTTCAAAAAAATTTATTTTTCAAACATCACTAGAATCCACACTCAATTACAAAATTCTAAAAAATAGAACTCTAACTACTTTACAATTCTTATAATTAGAAAAACAACTAAGACTTTCTATTATTTTCGTGTATGAAAATTATTCCCATGCAATGCACATTACTGGTCTAAAAAAAAAATAAGAATTGATTTTGCACACCAACCATATATTGTTCNCTATTATTTTCGTGTATAAAAATTATTCACATGCAATACACATTAATAGTCTAAAAAAAAATAAGAATTGATTTTACACACCAACCATATATTGTGCAATCAATCCATAGAAATGCCGAAGAAGCAAACACAAGGGTTTGCCCTATGGCCCACAGTGCTGGGGTTGTGGGTGCTATCTATTTGATAGTGTCATTCCAATAATTGTCTTCCAGATTTTTTTCTTTTTTAAATTTTGGGGGGGCAATTATTGGAAAGGCCAATAATCAACACTATCAATAATTGTCCTCGAGATGAGAGTCATAGATATGCATATCTTGAGATTGAAAATTTTTTGTCATTGATATGAAAGTTGTCGAGTAGAATAGGCACGTGGAATTACACGTGAAGCAGCGAGGATTACCTTACAAATGCTAAATTCTCTGTGGTGGCTTACAGTGAAGTAGTACCGCAAGAGAATGGTAATAAAAACCTTCATCGAAAAGTGAAAAAGAAAATGAAATTGTAAGCTCTTGAACGATGGAAGGAAGAGCAATGCTAAAAATCTGACTTAATTGACTATAATCTTTGTAGTGATAGTAGATTTTATCAAACATTAAAATTTAATGGTAATCTAATAATTCTTATTCAATAACATCATTATATCAACAAATTAGATCAAATTTTTAAGTCCAAATAATATTATTACTCTGGAAAGAATTCCGAGCTTTGAGACCTTGCCCGATTGAACATTGAGCCTGCAACTCATAGGTACCTGTTTCTATACCAAAACTTTTAACAAATTTTAATACCTGCCAATATAAAAACCCACATGATCTTCACTGCAATATTATATTTTACATACAAATTGCCAGCAGTATACAATTTATTAAAATCTGGTCTCCTATGCAATTACAAACATATATATTAACAAGAAAGCAACCACATTATTATTTTGATACAAAGCTTTCTTTAGAGCTTTATTAAAAATAGCACTGCTACTATAATCGCATTATAGTAGAATGTATAACCTTATATGATGATCAAATTATGCCTTTAGAAGCGATTTATCGACGAGTTTGCTACTGTTAACAATCCAGTCGAGGTACGCCGTTGGAGCAGGAACATCCTCGTTGATTTTCTCATAGTCTATGGACCATTTCGCAAAACTGGATTGACCCTTTGTTATAATCTGTAAGGAGACCTTGTAGATCTTGTAGAGTTTCATGGGATCTCCTTCTATTACATCAGCAGTGAGGTGCTTGTTTTCCTCGTCTATTTTGAGCCTTTCTTTCAAAGTCTCCACTTTTCCCTCTAAGGTTATCACAAAAGCAAAGTCCAGTCACTTGCAGTTGAATAAATATTTGACTCAGTGACTTAGTCTCCATGCTTAACGGTGGCATTTCGTTATTACTTTCGCATGGTATCGTCATTCATTATAAAACTACAAATATATAAAATGAACTTCACTACTTCACTAACTACCCATAAGAAAATGTAAAATAGATTTAAAATTTTGATTTGATGAATCACTACCTCTTAATTCTTTAATTTTTAACAAATTTGTTAATCCAAAATGGTACTCCTTGCCGGTTCAAAAACCCCTTCCTCCCCCCCCCCCCAAAAAAAAAAAAAAAAACAAAGAGTTGTGTGAGTTTCTAGTCAAAAAAAATAAAATAAAAAATATTTTTTATTTTTTCTGTGATAAAAAATAAAAATACAAAACATGTGTGATAGTTATTTATGTTTAATAAATAATAAAAACAAAAACAAAAAATATGTTTACTAATGGTTTCTTGGTTGACACAATTATTAGCTTTATATTATTAAACTGAATATTAGAAAAAGAAAACACAGATCCACACTAAATCACAATATACAACTCGGTTACACTGAAACTCGATGACAATATACTGTTCAATCAACTTGAAATTCAAACACACATAGATCTACACTTGCACACACCAACGCAGACACATAGATCCACACTTACACACCCAGACACAAACCCACACAATCGATCACACACAAACGCAAAATTAAGGAAAGAAGAGCAGATCTGAGCTTTAAAGGTTAAAAAAAAAAATTAATTGGTAAATAGTTTATTGTTGGATAACAGTTTTTTATCGGTGCTCTTTTTTATTGTAAGAAACTTTTGTAATAATTTTGAAATTAGCAACAGCAGCTCATACTGGAAATTAAATAGACTAACAGAAACAAATATTTTTATGAGTTGTGTTTTCCTTACCATGAACATATGTCCAGAGCTTAGCAGAACCCTCTGTCTTCCAGTCACCTTCATGTACTTCAACGTTGTGCAATTTTTCAGAGCACAAATTTGGCAGTTGGTGTGCCTTACCACCCCAGCTATGGAAAAACTCATCAGCATCACATTTTATCTCAACTTCAGCCTCAACTTTACCAGCAAGATTAGCCATTTTTTGTCTGAAAAATACGGTCGCAAGCCCACCAAGTACAACTCTCTCAAGACATAAGAGAGGAGAGAGAAAGTGGTGAAAGACAATGCCAATTTCGAGTGTCACGTAAACTTATCGTGTCCAGAATAGTACGAAATATTAATTTTGGTTAATTGCAAGTTGTATTTTGAAAGGTAATTCGAATTTTAATTTAAACTTTTAAAAATAAAAAATTGTATCAATTTGTACTCTAAAATTTCAATTTGTACCCTCAATTTTTTTTTTGAGGGTGTAAATTAAGATTTTTTATCTTTAGGGGTGTACATTGATATAAATTTTTATTTTTAAGTGTATAAATTGAGATTTTTTTATCTTTGGGTACACATTAATACAAATTTTTATCTTTGAAAGTATAAATTAAAATTTTTGATTTTTGAAGGTATAAATTGAGATTTAACTAACTTAAATACATACTTTTTAACAGAATTGGTGTAAAATAAGGGAAGTCCATTTGGCCAGTGGCTTTGTTATTAATTTATATAACAGTTTTTTTGAACTCAAAAGAGCTTACTATTACGTAAAAAAAATTTAAAATTCATATTTTGGAAACTATTACACATAATCTATAATAGGGATGTCCATGACCAGGTTGTCTACGGATCCTATTACCTGGCCCAAAAAAAATAGGTCTAAAACTCGATAGTTAGCCCGCCCAAACTTGATCCTAATATCTTTCAAAAGAGGATTTGAGCTTACCCGCAAACCCATTAGTCGGCCCACGAGCCCGTCTCTTTGCCCTTTCATCCAATTGTTTGAAAAAAATTAACTATTGAAGTTTTGATAATTTGGTAGTAATATATAACCCTACTTTATTTAAATAAAATTATTTATTATTTACATTCATTTTGGCTCTATTTCTAATGGAAATATACATTTTAAAAAAATATTAAGTTGAAAGTTTTTAAATAAAATTGTATATAGATTAAAAAAAAAGGTCTGCTAATTGAGTGCCGGGTTGAATTGTTGCTAGTCTATCTCTACTTGAAACCCCGTCTAGCCAGTCAAATAACTCGCCCGAATAAGGGTTTTAGCCTATATTATCAAGCCCAACAAAAATAAAATCCGCTAACCTAGCCTGTCCCGGCCCATGGACACTCCTAATCTATATATACATAATTTTTTTTTAATATTTTGATATGAAAAAAGGCAAAAAAATTAAAAAGTCACTTCAATTGAACTTTTCCAACTTTTCAACTTATTAAGTAACACTTTAAACCATTTGGGGGGACTTTTTTAACTCTAACTTTTTTGCGGTATTTTTTAAACCTTAACTTTTCACTTAAAATTTACTCAGACTAAATTTTTTAGTTAGACCAAATATAGGGTTTATTAATCCGTGCCTATAAATAAGTCGTAACTGTATTAAGATTCTAATAAATGAAACCACCATTCTTGTAGACTTTTCACTTAAAATTTACTGAGACTAATTATTTTAATTTCATTCATTGAATTATAAGTGGAATCATAAACCAATGAATTTCAAAAAATTTTATTTTTCAAACATCACTAGAATCCACACTCAATTACAAAATTCTAAAAAATAAAACTCTAACAACTTTACAATTCTTATAATTAGAAAAACAACTAAGACTTTCTATTATTTTCGTGTATAAAAATTATTCACATGCAATACACATTAATAGTCTAAAAAAAAATAAGAATTGATTTTACACACCAACCATATATTGTGCAATCAATCCATAGAAATGCCGAAGAAGCAAACACAAGGGTTTGCCCTATGGCCCACAGTGCTGGGGTTGTGGGTGCTATCTATTTGATAGTGTCATTCCAATAATTGTCTTCCACATTTTTTTTTTTTGTTTAAATTTTGGGGGGCAATGATTGGAAAGGCCAATAATCAACACTATCAATAATTGTCCTCGAGATGAGAGTCATAGATATGCATATCTTGAGATTGAAAATTTTTTGTCATTGATATGAAAGTTGTCGAGTAGCATAGGCACGTGGAATTACACGTGAAGCAGCGAGGATTACCTTACAAATGCTAAATTCTCTGTGGTGGCTTATAGTGAAGTAGTACCGCAAGAGAATGGTAATAAAAACCTTCATCAGAAAGTGAAAAAGAAAATGAAATTGTAAGCTCTTGAACAATGGAAGGAAGAGCAATCTTATTGAGACCTAAAAATTTGATTTAATTTATTAATATAATTTATTGTGATCTTTGCATTGACTGTAAACTCCATCAAACATTAGAATTTAGTAGTGATCCAATGATTCCTATTCAGCCACATCATTGTGTCAGCAAATTAAATCAAATTTTTAGATTCAAATAATGTTTATCTGTAAGGAGTTATCTTCACTTCAATATTATATGTTACATACAAACTGCCAGCAGTATACAATTTATGAAGAATTCCTATTGAACCATGCAATTCTCGTATTTATTATTTGTTATTGTTCTCTTTTTTTCTTGATTATTCACTGCACTACAAATTCACAATGGATTCCATTGATAACTCGTGGATCATGAAATAATTAGATTATTGATTCAATATATATAAGTAGATCCCTTACTTATACATAGAGGATGATTTGCATTAAGAAAACTGAAAGAGTACATTGAAAAATATCAAAATCCTTGTTTTTCATGCTTTGAGAAGTAAGCGTCCACCTCCTTACAACCATTTAATAGAAAGTCAAGATGAGAGTGTGGAGTTGGGATATCCTCACTTGCTTTCTCATATTCCAGAGTCCATTTTGCTACGTTCATACCATCCTTTGAAATAGCCTCGAGTGTGGCTTTGAAGCTCCTTGAAATACTTTGTAACCTCTCCACCGATGAGCCCAAATGTGATTGACTTGTTTTTCTCATCTACAGCCTCTATTTTGTCCTCTGCTATAACAGTAGTACCTAGGTTTATTTTTATCAAAAGCCAGCGAGGGTTGTTAAGCTAAGGAAGTTGGAAACCCCATGATAGCAAATGAAAATCAATTTCATATTGGAAAAAACCAAAAGAAACAAAATAGGATGGATGGTTTCATATAAAAAGATTAGACTATTCGATCTAGGGTTTAAGCTTTTGGACCAAGTTTGAGTTTAACTATTTATGAGTCATGATCTTATCAGTAATATCAGAACCCAAAACAACTTGATGTCAAGAAGACATAACAAGTATCCCATCCTCATAAAAATTTAAAAAGAAATATATCTGGTACATGTGGTATAAGAGTCTATATATACAAAAACTTTTCTAAAAGAAATGGAGAAAGAAATGTTGTTGGGCTAACTAATTGGCATGCAACTTGGAAGGATCAACCCAAATCTAACCCTTCTCCAATACATATTTTATAGTACTTAATTAGAGATTTCTAGAACCCGGGTCAGGCTTAGACAAATGATTCCAACCAAATTTAATTCGGATATTCAAATTGTATTAATAGGATTTTTGAGACCCAATGCAATCCAACGCGAATGAATAATTGTGGTTTCATTTAAACCAAATTGAACTTAATTTTCATTTGGAGTTATCTAATTTGAGTTCAATTAAAGCTTTGAATGGAATGAATAACTTCTAACCATTTGATGGATAATTGACTTTATTAAATATTGGGACTCATTATGAGTCATAATATCATCATGCATTACATCTTTTACTGAAGTCTCAATAACATTACTTGAAATCCTAATAAATATCACAAGAACACAATAATGTGGTGGACACAATTAAATATATTTAAATTATTTTGTCAGATCGAGTTTCACCTAATACTCCGTTTGGTAGGAATGATGAAAAATAAGAGAGATACACTTTTTATCTTTCAAGGAAAGAAAGTAAGAAAGATACATTTTTCTTTCTTTGTATTTAGTAGGATGGATGAAAAATGAAAATGATTAATTTTTTTTTTGGGGCTGGTTAAGATTGTGAGTGACAATCGAGTCGTGTCGTGTCGTGTCAGGTTCGTATTGAGTCATTGCGGGTTCGTGTCGAACATTAATTAAACATAACTCAATTCATTTAACTAATCGTGTCGAATTGATCTGTTTATTTTTGTATCGTGTTCGTGTTCGTATTCGTATATATTCATATAACCTTTGAATAAAAAATTTAATACTAATATTCTATTTTCACTTAATTAAATCCATGCTCATTCTTTTTCTACAAACTAAAAATTAACTTAAATAAATATAATAATAATAATGAGTAATAATATTTTTTTTTATATAATAATATGTCAGTGTTTAATAAATAGTTACAAATAATTAACATTTTATATCTATAATACTAGTTAAAATGTTAATTTCGTATTAATTTTGTGTTACCATACAAACGAAAAAATAGAGAAAGTGTTTATTTTTAAATAAACGGGTTGATAGTGCCAATTTTGGGTCTGACGGGTTGAACTGAATATGATTCGTTTATATTTTATGTTTGTGTGTAAGGTAATTTTCTAGTTCGTGTTAAGTTATAATAAAGTTTGTGTTATAAAACTCGTGTCGAATTCGAGTCCTGTCATCGTGTTGAGTCGAAAATTTTCACCTTTAGCTAAGATGGAAAAATATTTTTTTTATTTTAATTTTTAATTTTTTTATAAAAAAATTTAAATATATAAATGAAATTAATATATACATAATATATGTATATATCAAAAGACATATAACAAATAAGATACATTTCAACATAAATAATTAACTTTTCATCTACTTTTTTTCCGATTTTAGTGAGTTGGAAGAAAAATTCATTCATCTACTTTTTCATCTTTCCTATTTTCGTTCCTTACCAAATATAATGTTTTATCTATCCCTCTAACTTTTCATCATTCAATTTTTTTATCATATTAATTGGAGCATAAATATTTGGTCAGTAAACATTATCTAATCAAAAATAAATTTTTACACCTAGATGAGTCTCATCCATCATTGAGCACATGTTGGTCTAAAGTTAGAAAAAATAAGAAATTATTTTGCTCACCTACCACATGTATCTAGAAAAAATAAGAATTGATTTTGCACACCTACCATGCATTGTGCAATCAATCAATAGAAATGCTGAAGAAGGAAGCACAAGGGTTTTTTTTCACGAAGAACACCATGTCCATGCCCCACAACTAGAACACCATGTCCATGATATCTATTTGATAGTGTCATTTAATGGGCCCTTCCATTAATTGTCCTCGCTATAAGAGCCATTGATATGCATATTTTGAGATTGGAAAATTTTCATCATTGATATGAAAGTTGTCGTGTAGCATGGGCATTTGGAATCGCATGTAAAGCAGCAAGAGTTACTTTACAGATGCTAAGTACTCTTGGGTGACTTATAGGGAATCAGTCGCGAGAGAATGGTGAAAATAACCCTCAACGGAAAGTGAAATAGAAAATAAAACTGTAAGTTCCCAACAAGCAGCGGAAAGAATCCCGAACTCTGACCCCCGTGCCCTACCGAAGAATGAACCTACAACTCATAGGCAATTTTTTCTGTACCATAACTTTTAACAAATTTTAGATCTCGAATAATGTGGTGTATTAATAGTTATTGGATAATTAATGAGATTTTGTGGGACTTGTTGATCATATGATTCACATTAATTGAGATCCAATATTTGACTAAAAATCTGGTAAATATAGCATTGTTAATGAAACTTTTTTTCTTTTAATTTTTTACTTTTTTAAAGGTCCGATAAGAGCCTAAATCAATATAATAAAACATATAGCAATTTAAATTTTTATCCCCTAAAAATATCACATCACTCATTTTTATCACATATTCAATCATTTAATATTTAATTGATTTGTAGTTTAATATAGTTTTTATTTCAAACATTATCCAATAGTATACATATGTTGAAAAAATTTAATATAGTGAGATCGATTTTTTAGATGCTTGAATTTTATGTTTTATAGTGCCTTCAGGTACGGATTAGAACTATTTCTCCATAAGAGATAATTCAAGAGCACTTTATTCAAACATGTTCATTGGAGCACTTTATCGTTATTCTTTCATACAGATTTTATTAATCAACACATAAAAATAAACAATAAAAATTGCATAAATTATTTTTATTTGCTATGCAAGTTAGGTTCAAATAGAATTATTTGGAATTAATTAGTTGTTCTATTAATTGAAATTGGTCTTGGGTTTTTTCCAAGACCGGCTCAACCCACAAAGCAGCTAAGGTGGCTGGGGTCCATTTTAATTGCACAATAATATTCTTCTTCTTCACTTTGTTTGGTAAGTTTATGGCATCGAAGAAGATATCATACTGAAAAATACAATAATTAGTGATTAAATTATAATTTTTGAAGGTTAAGTTATAATTCAAAAAATTATGATTAATTGTGAAATATCATTATCGATCACAAAAAATATAACTTTTAGAGTTCAAGTTACATTGTTTATAGGTTAAATCGCATATTTTAGAGATTAGTCATGATCAAAATAGCCAGTAATCTATTTGTTAATTGATTGGTAGCAATTCATGAATCTCTAAATTAGTTCGCTAAATTAAGTATCGGTGATAAATTTACCCCCACTATGATAAATTTCTAGATCTGACCTGGGAATAAGGCAAGCATACCCATTGCACCTTAGTTTTCGTTCTAGCTGTGGAAACTCATTTGTACTCAACCGGTAAACATAAAGATAAATGTAAGTTGGATTCAATTTTATAGTTCAATTATGTATTCCGGTGATATTTACTCAGAAAATTAGGCAAGAAAAGTAAATTTTGTGCTTAAAAATCCACCTAGTGTTCTGAGTAACAACGACCAATATCAAAATTTTACATCCTGAATATAACGATAGAATTTAGTATGGACAAATAGGAAGAAAGTATATAAGATTAAATATTTTAGAAATTGAAACTCTAAAAAATTTGGAATGGGGTTTGGACTTTGGAGCTCTTTGAAGTCTCCTAAATATATCACATTATATTAGGTCAAACATTAAAATATTAAAAACTATCTTAAAACTATTTTTTTTGCGCAAATTTGTTACCAATTTCACTTTGGTCCACTGCCACGGTGAATTATGTGTAGGTTTCAAAAGGATCATACCTATGAAGCAATCCGCTAGATTTGGAGATTAAGCCAGATATTTTTTAGGTTTGGACAGTAAGTCAAACAAGTTGTAAAAAGTGTACATATATCTGCCTCCAAAAAATCTTAAAACAAATGTAACCGATCCATAATAAAAATTAGTAAATAAATAAATTTGAAATTAAAATAAAATAATTGAGAAGTTTTAAAAAAATTATTTTATTCCCACAAATTGTAGCTCTGAATTTGAAGTCTCCTAAATAGATTGGGTTGGATGTCTTTGAAGTTTCCTACTCCTGCATAGATTGTAATAGTAAATAGAATATAGAAGGGAACTCTTCTAACTGGACTTGAGAAAAATTTTTCTCCGCACGCTCTCTCTCTCTCTCTCTCTCTCTCTCTCTCGATAAGACAAGTCTAAGATATACTTTTTCCTTTTTAAATTAGGAATTGGGTTAGGGTTAGGATTAGGCTCACGACTCTATCTTCTTCTTCTTCCTATTTCTCATGTCCTCCCCTATCTCTCTCCATCTATATATATAGTTATATTTATAGAGTTTATCATTCTTAACCTCTCATGGGAGTACGCACTGCCTTCTCATCAATGGATCCAACCAAGACGCAGCAGCGAGAAAACGAGGATGATGATGATAACGAGGTATATAAAAATAGGTCGTCGCCACATAAAATATTAGAGATTAAGACGACTGATGGTCAGAAGAAAGAAGAAGACACCGAGAAACAAAAGAAGGAGGAGGACTTGCTGTCTGATGATGATGTCATATTCGCTTGCTTTACGCACGGTTGCCTCTTTTTGAGTTTATTTCTGATTGTCTTTTCGCTGTTTTTCTATTATCTGTCTCTGCGGCCCTATTCTGGTGATGACGTCAGGGTGGGTGTGGCATTTGTTGCGTCTGCTTGCTACCTTTTAGGTGCCGAGAGTGCTTGGCTTTTGGGGACTTTGATATGCAGCTACGTCGACAACCGCTTTAAACGGCCAAAGAAGGTTGAACCTGCATGGATTTTTCCTGTTGTTTTAATCGCCATTTATAGTATTGTTTATTTTTTCATTATTTACTAATGTCTAGTGTTACACAACTTACACTAGTATCTATATAATGTGTATTAGACTTGAGGGTCATGACTACTGAATCAAACTTATACATTGAGATACTAGTGGTTGGTTCCATGCGATACAAATACATAATATGTTTACTTTTCTTGTTTATTATCTTTCTCTGTTTGTATGCGGGTAAGTTCTTGTTCCCAAGGGAAAAAAGAAAGAAAGAAAAAAAAAAAAAAAAAAAAAAAAATGCTTTCAGGTTTGGAGTTCGCAAAGTTAGCAAGTCCAAAGAATAGGAGCAAATCCAGAAACAACTATCATCCAAACTTGCACGGTGAACGAATGATAATTAGGCTTGCAATGTTTAGAATTTGAGTTATCAGGATTCAAATTCCGGTCTGAAACTAATTTAAAAAATTGATGAATTTTGTTCTTTTAAATCCGAATACTTGTTCAAAAAAAATTACATATCCGAATACATTAATATAAATTCAATCGAATCTATGTGTCTCTAAAATTCAATTCAAACAAATCATATCCTAATTCTCGTCCAATTTCATCAAATTATACTCAATTTTATCAAATCCCTATACTATATGTATGTTAATCAGGCAAAACCAATCAGGTCGAATTATAAATATATTGAAAAATCATAATTTTGAAATATTATTTAACCAATTCGAAGTCAAATATCTATATGAAATACACTTTACACCTGCCAATATAAACCCGCATGATCTTCACTTCAATACTATATTTTACATACGAATTGCCAACAGTATACAATTTATTTAAATCTGGTCCCTTGAGCAATTACAAACATACACATTACAAACATACACATTAACCATAAAGCAACCACATTATTATTTTGATATCAAGCTTTCTTTAGAGCTTTATTAATAATAGCACTGCTACTATAATCACATTATAGTAGAATATATGACCTTTTATGGTCAAATTATGTCTTTAGAAGTGATTCATCGGCGAGTTTGCCACTGTTAACAAGCCAGTCGAGGTACGACGTTGGATCAGGAACATCTTCGTTGATTTTCTCGTAGTCTATGGACCATTTCACAAAGCTGGATTGACCCTTTGGTATAATCTGTAAGGAAACCTTGAAGACATTGTACAGTTTCATGGGATCTCCTTCTATTCCATCAGCAGTGATGAGCTTGTTTTCCTCGTCTATTTTGAGCCTTTCTTTAAAAGTCTCCACTTTTCCCTCTAAGGTTATCACAAAACCAAAGTCCAGTTACTTGCAGTTGAATAAATATTGACCCAGGAACTTAGTCTCTATACTTAAGAATATATATATTACATACTCTACTTAAATATTTATGTAACGGTTGTCACATGCTGTTGTCATTCATAATAAAACTACAAATGTACAAAGTGAACCCCACTACTTCACTAACTACTTCACTACTTCACAATATACATAGATCTGTACTAAATCACAATATACAATTCGATTAACCTAAAATTCAATCACACACAAATCTACACTTGTGTACACCAACCCAGACACATATCTACACTTACACACACAGACACATACACACAAACCCACACAAACGCACACCAGATTTGATCTTTAAAGTTAAAAAAAAAAAATTAATTGGTAAAAATAGATGCAGATCTGTGCTTCAGAGATGCCAAATCGATGAAAAAACAAGTACATCTGAGATGGAGAGGAGAGCTTCTTCCATTCTTTGAGAGAGAGAGAGAGAGAATATGGCTTTTATACTTTCAACAAAAAAAATATGTAAATTGTTGCTAATGTGGTCCAAATGTAAATTAAGTCTCTATAACATTGTTTTAAACTTGGGACCCCAACTTGTCTTCTTGTTGGCCTAAGCTTGTAGCAGTTAGTAAGATATAATTTAATGTTGGATAATACTTTTTTATTGTTAGACACTTTTATAATAATTTCGAAATTAGCAACAGCAGCTCATACTGGAAATTAAATAGACTCCTCTAATATTTTTATGAGTTGTGTTTTCCTTACCATGAACATATGTCCAGAGCTTAACAGAACTCTCTGTCTTCCAGTCACCTTCATGTACTTCAACGTTGTGCAATTTTTCAGAGCACAAATTTGGCAGTTGGTGTGCCTTACCACCCCAGCTATGGAAAAACTCATCAGCATCACATTTTATCTCAACTTCAGCCTCAACTTTACCAGCAAGATTAGCCATTTTTTGTCTGAAAAATACAGTCACAAACCCACCAAGTATAACTCTCGAGACATAAGAGAA
This sequence comes from Ilex paraguariensis, assembly GCA_963454935.2. NCBI lineage: Eukaryota > Viridiplantae > Streptophyta > Magnoliopsida > Aquifoliales > Aquifoliaceae > Ilex > Ilex paraguariensis. The sequence continues at coordinate 62,127 of CAUOFW020002580.1, forward strand.
AAGAGAGAAAGTGGTGAAAGACAATGCCAATTGCCTAGTCTTTGTACCTTATATAGAGGTCACATTTGAGTCTGCCCTTGTGGGCCAATTGCACGTAATCATTCGTTAACCAATAATTCAATAATGACATGCACCTGAAGGGACCATAGTACTCTTAAAACAATATCGCATTCGTTACTCAAAATGTAGAGTTTTAAAAAGTCTTATAACCCGAGAGACTAGTTAATAACAAAATGAGTCCCAATTAATAGACCCAATAAAGCCCAACATACATCAATTTATAGTATTGGGACATGCTTGTAAGGTCACTTGCAACATTTGTGGTGAAGCACTTGATCACATTATCTCATGGCTGATGTGTATGTGTTTGTATTGATCACACCTACCCACTTACAGTAGTAACAAGTCTATGACAATTTTTTTATTAGAAGATAAATAGTGTGTTTATTCAAGAAAATTACGACATGACAATGACACTCCTAAGGGGATTACGCGCACTCTTAAAACAATATCGCATACACTACATAAAATGTAGAGTTTTAAAAAGCCTTATAACCTGAGAGACTAATTACTAACAAAAGGAACCCAATTATTAGGCCCAATGCAGCCCAACATCATCCATCTTGGAACACACAAACCTACACACAATAACCCGACCCAAAGATATACATTTAAAGCTCTCAGGTCAAATCTAAAGTAGGGCTGCTCCTATCAAAGGCTTGGATCGAGTGAGTCATGGCAAGGTGCACCAAGTGTAACTGCATTTGTATCATTTGGGGTTCATGAACTGTGTAAACCATGTGTAAACCAAATTTAGCGAGTTCCCGGTTTCGTGTCGACGTATTTGTTTGGTGAGTGTACCGGGTCCAGCCATTTAACACTCAAATTTACTAATGCCTGAATTTAAATTCATTAATTTTGAATGTCATGTAAACTTATCGTGTCTAGAATATTATGAGGCCTACACATATATACTACGAGATATTTATCGTATGGTACAGGCTCTTCCACCATGACCATTCTCCCAAATGGTGGAAGGCAGTGGTAGGGGTGTGGGAGGTACATGCTTGACACAATTAGGCAGTGGACCCTTCCATTGATGGAACACAAGATAAAAGAAGCCTTAGATATGCATATCTTGAGTTTAGAAATTTGTCTCCGTCAATATGAAATTTCAATAAATTTTTCCAAGGAAAATTAATACTTCAATAAAAATAAGAGAAAAATCTTTAAAGGAATAAAATTATAAAGAAATGTTAATCGCGAATTTTTTTTAAGTAAAACAAATTTAACTGAAAAAGTATTTTGGAGGGAGTGAGTTCTTCGCAACAACATTCCCTCATAATTTTTACAACTAATTTTTCCCCACAAAAATTTAATTTCCCATGTAAAACTCATTCAGATATTCTATTCTTGTCGAAAACAAATCTTTCTTGGAAAAACCTTTTTTTTCAACCAAAATAACACGTACAAAGTTCCTTGGTAATAATTATTTTTCTTGTGGTGACGGTTGTTTTTAAATTTTATCATGGTTGATTTCCCTAATAATCCGCATTTTATGAGCAGCAAAAATGTTATCGAATATTGCAGCCTAATTTTTGTTATTTCTTTTTATTGGCTCCAATAATTTTTGTATGTACGAATTAGGTTTTTCAGTTCTGCTAGTTTTGAAATTTTTTTTGTACAAATAGCATAATTATTCACATGCCAACTACCGATATCACAAGGTCACAACACTTTCTAAAACATATTATAATTAAGATTACATTATATTTTACTAAACTAAAATCATTTCATCGGAAATAGAAGGTGGCTCATATATATAATAAAGTAGTTAGATTTTTTTGTTTTAAGTTTTTCACGGCTCGGATAATTTCTTAACTTTTGATCCAAAGATTAAAATTAGACTTTCATTTCTTTTACAACTCTAAGACTATCATCTCTCATATAACTCTCTCATTATTTATCTCATACACTCAACTCTCATACGTATATAATTCTCTTTCTCTCAGATATTTTAAACACACTCTTCCATCTCTCATATTCATATTTCTTTTAGACACACACTATCTCATTTCTCATATAATTCTCTCTTTGTATTTCATATTTCTTTTAGACACACACTCTCTCATTTCTCATAGTCTCTCTCTCTCTTAATATTGTTTGTCGTGATGATCCTAATTGGACTTCTTTACTCAAAAAAATTCAAAGTCAAATTAATCATCAATAAAAAAAAATAAGTGACACCAATTGCACCAAAAAAAAAAAAAATCAAATTCAAGCTAATCACCAAAAAAAAAAGTGATACCAATTGCATCAAAAAAAAATTAAAGCCAATCTAATCACCAATAAAAAAAATTGATACCAATTGTACCAAAAAAACTAAAAATTCAAAGTCAAACTAATTACCAATAAAAAAAATAAGAGAAGTCAATTGCAAAAAAAAGAAATCAAAACCAACTATAACATTTTTTCCTTTATTTGCGTCATTTTTCCCTTGCTAATGTTCATATTTTTTTGAATAATTGAATAATGCAAAATAAACACCAAAATGACAAAAGATCAATTAAATCAAATTTTTTTTGAAGTGGTGAAATTTTAATTTTGTTGATTTGGTTTAATTGCAGCATGAGACTATTTTTATAGAATCTGAGAAGTCATAGTGGTAGAGAATTTAAATCAATTGTCCTCGCAGGTACAAACAGATCCGCTGGACAATTTTAGTTCAGTTAAGCTTTTTTTTTATTTTTTAAAAATTCGATTTGTAGTTCGATGTGGTTAATTCGTTTGATTGGATTCAGTGATTTAATTGTGTGTTCTTAATGATATTCCTTATTAAAATTAGACAGCATATTCAGAGTGCGCCTAGGCCGGATGGATTTTGCAGTCGCTTTTATCAATTTTGCTTGGACATTGTGGGAGCAGATTTGCTAGCTGCAGTTTTGGATTACTTCTGGGGTTCTCCTATACCTCGAGGATTTATGAGTACGTTGATAGTGCTTTTACCCAAGAAGGAGTCACCTTCTACTTGAGCAGATTTTCGGCCGATCAGTTTATGTAACGTGAGCAACAAGGTGTAGACGAAGATCCTCATTTCTCGTCTGTTATCATTGTTGCCATGTATCATATCACCGACACAGAGTGGGTTTGTGCCGGGCCAAGTGTTGTAGGACAGTGTTCTTTTGGCTCAGGAGCAGGTTCATGATTTGGGGAGAGATTCCCGAGGTGGGAACATCGTGCTAAACCTTGATATGACTAAGGCATATGACAGGATATCTTGGACATTCATTTTCCAGATGTTGTGGGCTTTTGTGTTCTCTGAGGCCTGAATTTCTTTGGTTCGGCGGGCTATCTAGGGGCCGTGGTTTTTTGTGATGGTGAATGGGGTCAATCTAGGCTTTTTCCAGTCGCAGGGGGGGCTACGGCAGGGTGACCCCCTCTCTCTTTGTTTGTTCATCATTGTTGCAGAGTATGTCTCTCGAGGCTTGGACTCTTTGTATGCTCGGTTTCTGGGGGTGGCTTTAGTACTAGAGTTGGGGTTTCGGTTTCTCACTTGGCTTTTGCTGATGACATTATTATTTTTGCTAATGGGTGTCGGTCGAGCTTGCAGCGAGTTATGGATTTTCTTCATCATTATGAGGCTGCCTCTGGTCAATTAGTTAGTCAGGCGAAGAGCAGTTTCTATATCAGTTCACGTGCCTCGCATTCTAAAGAGGTGATTGCACTGCAGACCACTAGTTTTCAGAGGCGTTACCTCCTGTTTATTTATCTGGGGTGCCCTATCTACTTGGGTCATCTCCAGATCTCGTACTTTGATGAGATGAATTGGAAGGTGCGCGAACGGATTTTTGGATGGGCGAATCGCTTGCTTTCCTTTGGAGGTAAGCTCACCTTGATTCGTCATATGCTCGCGTCGATGCTTATTCACTTGTTTCACGTGCTAAGGCCTCCTGCAAATATTTTTCACCAGTTAGAGAGGATGTTCACTTATTTTTTGTGGGGTGATACAGCTACTCATCAGAGGATTCACTGGTGCCACTGGGCTGAGGTGTGTTTCCCTGTTGAGGAGGGTAGTTTAGGGGTGCATTCTTTTCCTAACTTAGCCGAGGCTTGTGAGGTGAAGCTATGATGGAGTTTTCGTGCTCAACAGTCACTTTGGTCCACTTTTATGAGAGCCAAGTATTGTAGGTCCACCCATCCTGGGCTGATTGAGTTTCATTACCAAGTTTCACCTTTTTTGAGGCAGTTGTGTAGGATTCGATCCGTGGCTGAGCTGAGGATCAGATGGTTAGTATGCTTTGATGAGGTCAGTTTTTGGTATGCTTGTTGATTGGGGGATTACCCATTGGCTTTAGTGCATCCAGGAGTAGCTTCTGGAGTTCTTATTTTTGCTTACAGGGCAGGTCGGCAGTGGGATAGAGGCCGATTGTTGGAGGTTTTACCTTCTTCAATTGTTGAGAAGATTGTGTAGATTTCGATTCCGAATCAGGGGTTGATCAGATGAGGTTGAGATTGTCTTTAGATGGGGATTTTTCCTTGAGGACTACTTGGGCTGATATTCGGGGTCTGGCTCCAATTCGGGCTAGGTTTTCTTGTGTCTGGTAGAGACATATTCTGACTCAGATCTCCTTCTTTATGTGGCGATTGTTTCATGGTCTCCTGGCCACAGATGATGGCTTAGAGAGACGGGGTTTCCATGTAATATCCCGGTGTGTGTGTAGTGGGACTGTTGAGACTCTTAGGAATCTTTTTTTGGATTGTCCGCTTGTAGTTCAGGTGTAAGGTCATTTTTATTGGATGTTTGGGATCAGATGTTGTCCATTTCAGTCTCCTTATACTTTGATGCTTCATTAGCGGCATTGTGCTCCTTCTGTAGGTCACGTGAGAGTACTGCTACCGTGCTTCATTCTGGGGCACTTATGGAAGGCGCGTAATGCTTATAGGTTTGGTGGTTAGACCTTTCATGTGCTCGTTGTGATTCAGAGGGTTATGGCTGATATGTAGTTTGTTAGGCTTGATTTTGGGTTTGCTCCGAGTTAGTTATGTCAGGATGAATTGATTGAGTTTGTGGGTTCTCTTAGGGTCTTGGGTTCTCGGCCTTGACCCCTTCACTTGGTTACTTGGACTCGTTCTGTAGTGGGTTGCCTGAAGATCAGCGCTAACAGCTATTCTAAGGGAAATCCGGGGCTGTTTGCGATAGGGGGTGTTATTCAGAACCACCAGTGTCGGGTAATCAGGGCTTTTGGCTTGTTTCTGGGTCATCCACCTATTTTGTCTACGGAGTTGCAGGCTGTTTGTGCTGGGTTAGAGTTGGCCGCAGATTTGAGAGCTTTAGAGTTGGTAGTGAAGTCAGATTCAGCTACAGTGGTTTCTTGGGTTTCTTCTTAGGGTATTAGGTTCTGGGTTTATGCTTATCTGCTTGCTCGGATTAGACTTTTGTGTACTTCTCTCTCGGCTCGCGTCTGCCACGTCTTGCGGGAGACGAATCAGGCTGCAGACTTCTTGGCTAATTGGGTTTACTCTCAGCAACTCAATCAGCGATTCTCTGATTCGTCATCCCTTCCTTCTGGGATTGCTGACATCATCGCCTTAGACGGTCGACAGACTCCTCACGTTTGTTGTTGAGTTTTATTTTCATTGATGTTTGTAGTTATTTTGTTCTGTGAGGATTCCCCACTTTGCTATTCTTTTTATTTATTTTTCCTGCTTTTGGTGGTAAATCACCACCTAACTTTTGCTTTGACTTTCTTCCACTTCTTGAGGCTTGGCTCTATGTCCTCCTCCTTTGTACATTTTCCCTTTTAGTTATATATACAGGTAGGGGTCCTGTCAAACCCTCCACCCACACTGAGTGGCTTTGAAGAAAAAAAAATTCATTAGATTTAGACAGAGGTTGAAAAAATGAATACTTATTTGGTGGAAAAAAGAGCTGTCATGAAGAAATTTATGACATAATAATTTTGTAATGTTGTTAGTTTAAGTTCATGAAGATTCTTGAATTGTATTAATGTGATATGATTCTTCTTCATTTCAACCTTGAGATTTCTTTTATTTAAAAATTTCTTGGATCCCCATTTGGCGAATTGTTTTGTGTTAAGAGTGTCTTCAGTCACGGGTAGTGACTAGTTTGTAATAAAGTAGCTAGATTTCTTTGTGTTTAACTTTTTATGGCTCAGATCGGTTAAAGAAATATTGATCTAACGGTCCTAATACGAAATTTTCTCTCCCCCAATTTTTTGAGCAAGATTTTTATTCATTCCACAATTATAAGATTCCTATATCTCTTATAATTATTTATCTCTCTCTATCTCATACTACAAATTAATTAAGTCGTTAATTATGATTCTAATTAAAGATTATTTTTAAAAATTTTAAATAAACAAATGGACCATAAATACAGATTTTTTGCGTCAAAACAAGTCGAATGACTATAATATAGGTCATATTTTATATTGAAATAAAAATATTATAATATTTGAATGGTATAATTTGCGAATAATATATATGTAATCTGATATATATATATATATATATATATATATATATATATATATATATATACATACTAAGGGAGATAACATTATTAGTCTTGAGTTTTTCACGGCTCAAATTGTTTTAAGATTATTAACCAAATGATCGAAATTCCTCCTCCAAATTTCATTTTATTAGATTATCAGTTCGAAGTGATTATGATTAGAATTCGAATTGATTTGAATTTAATTGTCAAATATAAAATATATATTCTTACTTAAAATTAACGTTACTTAAATTTTATGAGTATTCAAGTTTAAGTCAAATTAAAATTGATTGTAAAAGTAATAAAGAATAACCAAATTAAAAAAAAAAAAAAGAAGTTATGGCATCACAGTGAACAAAAATAGATAATAATTAATTTGTAGGTTTAAGATAGAAGTGTTAATTAAGTCGAAATTAAACTCAATTCTTGGTTTGATGTAATTATGATTAAGACTCGAATTGAGCTGAATTTGACTGTCGGGTATAAAGTATAAATTCTTACTTAAACTTAAATGGTGGGGTTATTCCCACCACCAAATCTCTATTCTCACTCCATTTAATTTTTCATTATTAAACTATTAAGTCCACCATTTCAATACCCACCGAAATAAAGAAAGAAAGAAAGAAGCAAACCGAAACAAGACCGAAAAAAAAAACTAAGCAAAGATTAAAGGAACAAACAAAATTACAAAACACAAAACCACAAGATGTAAAACCGGATATTAAAAAAAAAGTGTCAGGCACAAATACAAAATCGAACAAGAAAAAAAATAACAAGCATAGATGCAAAACCTAAACAAAATAAAAAAACCACAAATAATCTAAAAACATACATGTATATACACATATATAAATTCTAAATAAAAAATTATTAAACTCGATAGATATATCAAAATATACCGAAAATAATGAAAATTTATACAACAACCAAGAAATCAAACATATAATTAAATTGAGAAGTAATACTAACATGTAGCTCACTAGAAAAATTCATATTAAAAAAATATTTTTGTGAGTGCATGAGATGAAATAGATAGTGAAACCCTAATTATGACAAAATATAATGTAAGTTTACTTATTAAATGGGGTGTATATAGCATGGGGTTGACTTAATTACTTTTGGGGTGGGTATAAAAGGGGTTGGCTAAGTAGTTTGATAATGAGAAATTAAATAGAGTGGAAATAGTTCTGCCAAAACTTAAATTCGATTGAATTTTACAAATATTTAAGTTGAAATCAAATGAAAATTGATTTTAATTTCTGAACCAAATTTTCTACATTTACAAGAATTCACGTGAAACTTTTGAATGTTTTTCTCACAAAAGTTGCACGAACTCATATTGAAAAAATGGTGCAAAGATAATATTATGAACTCTAGGTAGAAACCTTCGGAAAAACAAATAGTTATATTTTTTTGAAATTTGAGATAAAATTTATTAAAAATGTTAAAATTGTGAATGTTTGATCAATAATAATTACACTTTCTAAGATTTTTGAATTAGTATGTTACAATAGTTGTAGCGTAACTTTCGTTATATATATGTTTGATTATATATGTTTTGCATACATGTTGAATAATATCAATTTAATCATTATATTATTAAAATTGTATTATACATTGCCTTTATTTATGAAAAAATATTTATAATTTTTTACGAGTAACGTAGTACCTTCAAGCATGGGTAATTACTAGTATACATAATAAAATATGATGGAAGTTGAATTTTATACCCATATATTTCCCCTCCCCCAAAAAAAAAAAAAAAAAACCATCTCATCCAACATAATTCAACACAACCATCACATCCAACCAAACCCAACGGCTCCCTGCAACACACAAACACTCTATGTCTGTCTCTCATCTCAGTCTCTTCTTCCATCCCTCTTCCACGCAAACACTATCCCCTCCTCTCCCCTCTTTCTGTTTCTCCTCCCTCTCTATCTCACATCAGCGCCGCCCCAACAGCACTCAGACCACCCTCTTCTGCGCACTCAGACCACCTCCTTTAGTGCCGCTGTCCAAAGCCAGTCCTATTAATAGTGTTATTCATATCGAACTTTAATTTGACTCATTTATTACTCATGTCAACTAATCGTATTATTTTCGGGTTTGTATTAGGTTCGTGTTAACGAAAAAAATTGACACCCCTAATGTAGTTTACCTAGTTTCTGGGTTTGTTTGGTTTTTCTCATGCAGGTTTCTGAAATTGGTGGTGGTCTGCGCAACCTTCATCGCCCATGTACACCTCTCCCACTCTCTTTCTCTCCCTCTCTCTCCACACAGTCAGTAAAGCCCTCTTTCTCCTCTTCTCTTCTCACACTCAAACCCCATCTATCATACCCATGCACAACACATAGCCTCCCTCCACAGCCTGCCTCTCCCTCTCTCTCCACACAGTCAGTAAGGCCCTCTTTCTCCTCTTCTCTTCTCACACTCAAACCCCATCTATCATACCCATGCACAACACATAGCCTCCCTCCACAGCCTGCCTCTCTCTCTCTCTCTCTCTCTCTCTCTCATGCTCAAAATGGCATTATCAACGATGGCCTATAAATTGTTCGACAAAATTTCCCGAAAGATCCAAATTTCCATTTCTTACATGTTGATGTATTTTCTCATTTCTTATTTTGTTGTTCTATTTTTCTATTTTTCCCCAACTATAAAATAACATACATAGAAAAATTTTACTTATATTCAATTAATTCTTTTTAGTGTTCCAAAAAAAGTTAAAAGTCGTGGCTGTGCTTTTATATGAATTTTCCAACTTTTATGGGAAAAGGTTTATAGATTGTGTTAAGAAATTGGACTGTTGGGGTCCTGTTTGAAGCTGGGAAATATCCAGATGCAGTGAAACAAATACATTGTCCAGAATAGATTAATTTTTCAGAATAGCTGTCTCAAAAATATAAATTAGAAAATTTTTGAATGCGATTAACGAGCATAGAACTAGAATCAAAGTTGATATAGTCCCATATTGATGGCCTCAGTTAGCTTAGCAAGACAAACTAAAGCTGGAAGCAGTTCACAATGCGGTCAAAATTATCCAAATTGCAAGAACACCACATCAAAATAGTCTCCCTATGGTGTGAAGATCTTGACTTAGCGTATGAGATTTCAGCGTGCATATGTGATTTGGTGTTGTCTTAGAAGGGGTTCTCTGGTGTTGTGTGTTGGTTGATTGGTGTTGGTAGGTATGGGAACCGATAATCTTTATGCAGAGCTATGGAGAGCATGTGCAAGACCTCTTCTTCGTCTAGACGAAGAAGGGATTTTATAAATTTTTGTATATTATCTGCATGTGCAGGACCTCTAAGGACACAACACAACACACAAACCCAGGTACACACGCAACAACAGCAGCACACAAAACAAACACACTACATGCACACACACATAAACACAAACACACACAGCTGCACACTCACACTCNCACACAGTCAGTAAGGCCCTCTTTCTCCTCTTCTCTTCTCACACTCAAACCCCATCTATCATACCCATGCACAACACATAGCCTCCCTCCACAGCCTGCCTCTCCCTCTCTCTCCACACAGTCAGTAAGGCCCTCTTTCTCCTCTTCTCTTCTCACACTCAAACCCCATCTATCATACCCATGCACAACACATAGCCTCCCTCNATTTTTTGGGTTTTTGAATGTTATTTTTTTCAATTTTATTCTTTTTTTAATTATGAAATACGTTTATAGTGTCTTGATTTGATGAATGTTAGGGTTATTTAGATTAAGAAGTGTGTTAATTTATTTTACTTCCTATAGACAAAATCCAAAATTCACGTGTTTGTGCATGTTTCTTTTATGTTGAACTTACGTGACCTAAACAATTTTATTGATTTGCTTAATGCTCTCAAAAAACTGGCGGCATGAACCACTGACAAAAAATTGAGGTTTTGTACTTTTTTTTCTTTTGCTTTTACTTTCTTGATTTTGATAATATATNAATTGTTCGACAAAATTTCCCGAAAGATCCAAATTTCCATTTCTTACATGTTGATGTATTTTCTCATTTCTTATTTTGTTGTTCTATTTTTCTATTTTTCCCCAACTATAAAATAACATACATAGAAAAATTTTACTTATATTCAATTAATTCTTTTTAGTGTTCCAAAAAAAGTTAAAAGTCGTGGCTGTGCTTTTATATGAATTTTCCAACTTTTATGGGAAAAGGTTTATAGATTGTGTTAAGAAATTGGACTGTTGGGGTCCTGTTTGAAGCTGGGAAATATCCAGATGCAGTGAAACAAATACATTGTCCAGAATAGATTCATTTTTCAGAATAGCTGTCTCAAAAATATAAATTAGAAAATTTTTGAATGCGATTAACGAGCATAGAACTAGAATCAAAGTTGATATAGTCCCATATTGATGGCCTCAGTTAGCTTAGCAAGACAAACTAAAGCTGGAAGCAGTTCACAATGCGGTCAAAATTATCCAAATTGCAAGAACACCACATCAAAATAGTCTCCCTATGGTGTGAAGATCTTGACTTAGCGTATGAGATTTCAGCGTGCATATGTGATTTGGTGTTGTCTTAGAAGGGGTTCTCTGGTGTTGTGTGTTGGTTGATTGGTGTTGGTAGGTATGGGAACCGATAATCTTTATGCAGAGCTATGGAGAGCATGTGCAAGACCTCTTCTTCGTCTAGACGAAGAAGGGATTTTATAAATTTTTGTATATTATCTGCATGTGCAGGACCTCTAAGGACACAACACAACACACAAACCCAGGTACACACGCAACAACAGCAGCACACAAAACAAACACACTACATGCACACACACATAAACACAAACACACACAGCTGCACACTCACACTCACACGCAAATTGATTTTCATATTGGGCGTTTAATTTGGGTGTTAAATAGAGTTTGTGAAATTTTAATTTATTTAATTTTTTGGGTTTTTGAATGTTATTTTTTTCAATTTTATTCTTTTTTTAATTATGAAATACGTTTATAGTGTCTTGATTTGATGAATGTTAGGGTTATTTAGATTAAGAAGTGTGTTAATTTATTTTACTTCCTATAGACAAAATCCAAAATTCACGTGTTTGTGCATGTTTCTTTTATGTTGAACTTACGTGACCTAAACAATTTTATTGATTTGCTTAATGCTCTCAAAAAACTGGCGGCATGAACCACTGACAAAAAATTGAGGTTTTGTACTTTTTTTTCTTTTGCTTTTACTTTCTTGATTTTGATAATATATGAGAATTATTAATCTATAGGTGGTCGGAGCATTGGTCGATGACTTCTATTTAAGGTTGCAGTAAAGGACGTTAATTCTCCACATTAATTTGTGAATACAAGAAGCAAAGATTGTGGTACACTTCTTTATTTTTGGGAAAGAAAATAAAACTTCTTAAAATGGGTATTGTACTTTTTGTTTAGCATCGTTCATTTTCGTTCATTTCTTTTCATTTTTGCAATTGAATTGAGCAATTAGTAGTTAAAAATAGAATTTTTCTTGAATTTGCTCAAAATTGAGTGTAATATTTGTGCGTGGATTTTGGTTTAGCTTTATGGCAAATTATCGTGCTCCGGTACAGTAAAATAGGTTGAAAACTTGATTGTTCTGGTCAATTTCAAGGTATTTTCCTCGAAAATTAGATTTATATGTCGGAACTCAAAGCTTGATTGTATTGCACATGCTCTTTGGTGCTTGGTGATTTATTAAAATACTGAAAATTATTGTTTAGGGCAAATTTTTGGCCATATGTATATTCAAAAATTATCTGGTCAGTTCTTTCTCTCCCTTTCTCTTTCTCTTTGCCTCACACCAAAATGGGTTAATTTGAGTTTTTGAATGTTTGTGTTTAATTTGGATGTTTTAAATTTGTCTTTTTTTATATTTGGGTGTTTTAAATTTAGATGTCTTTACAATGGGTGTTTAAATTGATTTTAATTTGTGTTTAATCCCAGGTACACCCCCTCTCTCACTATCTCTCTCTCCCTCTCCCTTTCCCTCTCCCTCTTTCACGATAAACAGTTGCAAACACACATAGACCTCACCCAAACACAAACATAGGAGCACACACACATGCAGACACACGCACAACAGTGCACACGCAGACACGTGCACAACAACACACACACACACATCTGCACATCTGCACACAAACACACACACTACATAGCAGAACACATGTGTTTGGGTTTTTGAATGCTTGTGTTTAATTTTGGTACTTTTAATTTTACTTTTAAAAATTTTGGTGTTTAATTTGGGTATTTTTAATTTGAATGTCTTTTAATTGGGTGTTTAATTTGGGTGTCTTTTAATTAAGTGTTTAGTTTGGGTGTCTTTTAATTGGGTGTTTTGAATGTCTTTTTTTTAAGTTACGAATGTTAGGTTGTTTGAATGAAATATCTTGATTTGATAAATGTTAATTAGTAAGAAATAGGTTTTTATAGANAAAGATTGTGGTACACTTCTTTATTTTTGGGAAAGAAAATAAAACTTCTTAAAATGGGTATTGTACTTTTTGTTTAGCATCGTTCATTTTCGTTCATTTCTTTTCATTTTTGCAATTGAATTGAGCAATTAGTAGTTAAAAATAGAATTTTTCTTGAATTTGCTCAAAATTGAGTGTAATATTTGTGCGTGGATTTTGGTTTAGCTTTATGGCAAATTATCGTGCTCCGGTACAGTAAAATAGGTTGAAAACTTGATTGTTCTGGTCAATTTCAAGGTATTTTCCTCGAAAATTAGATTTATATGTCGGAACTCAAAGCTTGATTGTATTGCACATGCTCTTTGGTGCTTGGTGATTTATTAAAATACTGAAAATTATTGTTTAGGGCAAATTTTTGGCCATATGTATATTCAAAAATTATCTGGTCAGTTCTTTCTCTCCCTTTCTCTTTCTCTTTGCCTCACACCAAAATGGGTTAATTTGAGTTTTTGAATGTTTGTGTTTAATTTGGATGTTTTAAATTTGTCTTTTTTTATATTTGGGTGTTTTAAATTTAGATGTCTTTACAATGGGTGTTTAAATTGATTTTAATTTGTGTTTAATCCCAGGTACACCCCCTCTCTCACTATCTCTCTCTCCCTCTCCCTTTCCCTCTCCCTCTTTCACGATAAACAGTTGCAAACACACATAGACCTCACCCAAACACAAACATAGGAGCACACACACATGCAGACACACGCACAACAGTGCACACGCAGACACGTGCACAACAACACACACACACACATCTGCACATCTGCACACAAACACACACACTACATAGCAGAACACATGTGTTTGGGTTTTTGAATGCTTGTGTTTAATTTTGGTACTTTTAATTTTACTTTTAAAAATTTTGGTGTTTAATTTGGGTATTTTTAATTTGAATGTCTTTTAATTGGGTGTTTAATTTGGGTGTCTTTTAATTAAGTGTTTAGTTTGGGTGTCTTTTAATTGGGTGTTTTGAATGTCTTTTTTTTAAGTTACGAATGTTAGGTTGTTTGAATGAAATATCTTGATTTGATAAATGTTAATTAGTAAGAAATAGGTTTTTATAGAGTTTTGATTAATTATAGAGATTGTATGTCAATTAGTATGAAATAGAGACTATGATGTGTTTTTGACAATCTATATAATAAAATAAGAGTGTATTTGAATTTTATGCCTCATACATTCCCCTCCCCCCAAAACCATCCCATCCTCCCTCACCTTACAGGCATCATAACCACTGTCGTAGAGACAGGCGGTGAGAGACAGGCAGTCACTTCCCCCAAATCCATGGCACGGTCACTTCCCCCTCCCTTTCCTCTCTCGTCCCTATCCCCCGCTTCACATATAGACACACCCTCCCCCTCCCCCTCCCCCTACCCCTACCCCTAATTTTCTCCCCAAACCACCCACCCTCAAACCTTCAGCGATTTCTCATACTGTCCCTCATATTCTCTTTTTCTCTCTTTCTCAATCAGTGCACAAATGCACCATCCCTTATCTCTTTCCCTTACTTCACACACACAGAGAGAAACCCACCCTCTATGAGCCCAACCCCATCCACACCCACATACACTATCAATTTCTTTCTCCCTCCCTCTCTCTCTTTCTCTCTCTCACACATATTCACACTTCTGTCTTCCTACGTGCATGCACACCACCTATTCGATGGAATTCTTCACGGGACCTCATGCTTTTTTTTCTTTATGTATTATATGTATTCACACCCTATCAATTGTGCTTTTTTAATACACTTTATTAATATTTCTAAATTTGAACGATTAAAGTTTACCTACTGTCCCTTTTTCTATGGTTATTTGCATATTTCCTTTCTATATTACAACTGCATAGTATCTATCATAAAAGTTTGATTGCAGATTTTCAATTTATAGCCTTTGGACTGATTTTATTTTATAGTTACTTTTATTTATCTTTGTCTTTGCTTTTGTAGCTATTTTATTCGGTTTTCAATGGGATTTTTTGTTATGTAATTTCCATGGAACATGGGAGAAGTGGAAAGCTGATTCGGGTTTCCATTTAACTTGAACTAATTTTGGTGTTGTGGTTGGTAGAGTTTGTTTCCATCGGCATTGTGTTGGTTTGGACCCACCTTCCACTGCCACATCTATGAAATCTTTCTCTCAAACTAGTGGGACGCACCAAAATGGTATTTGACTTAAGGTGGGGTCTTATAGGTGTGTAATAGAAATATTATCATCATTTAATATATGTTCAAGAAATGTTATTTTCTAACAAAGCCCAATTTCTGGAAGTGTTGTTGTACATTAATCATAGTCTTTTTACTTAGTTTGGGTGCTCATTGGTGGTTGTAGATGGCAAAAAGTTAACAATTATAATCAACAAGTTGCAAGGAAAAGATCATCAAATAAGAAGCTACATATGTGTATGTACATTTTCATTTTTTTGGTTCATCCTTTTAGGTTAATGCTTTTTCCTTCATGTTAATGATTAGATATTTTAAGTTTTTGGCAAGATTGATTTTCATTATGTGGTTCTTTTGTATAAGAGAGTGAAATTTCTTTAAATTTGGGAACCCATGTACTTGCTGATGTGGTTCTTCAAGCTTTTATTGGTTTTTTATATGAGCACCAGCTGTTGTTGGAGGCATTTATCTTGGCTATAAGATTCTCACTTTTTTTATTTTTTTGATGTGTTAGCAACAGGCAAAGAATATGTTGCTCCATAGGATGATATTTGTTATGTTGGTAATCTATGAAATGTTACAGTTACTGAGGCTAATATCCAATGTCCATTATTGTGAGAGTTTTATTTTATCATCACTATAACCATTGTACTTCAATTTATTTTAATTATTCATGCTTTTGTTTGTTAGAGCATAGCCTTCATTGTTAGTAATGTGTTTGTGTTTAGGCCTTATAGTTGAGTACTTAATGGTGAATCTTTCATGATTGTGGTGTTCAAGACTTCATTGGCCTCTAAACTATGTTTATGTATTTGTGATTTTTAGGTACCATTAATCTTACAACTTTGTTGACAAGGTGGTGATTTTTGTTCTTTATTTCTCTCTCTATACTTGGCGATCGATAAAGATTAGTTTCTTCTAATAGTATAGATTTGCAGAGAATTGACTTTTGAGTACTTCTTTTTGGGCATAATTGTGAGTAAAAAACTAGGTTTATATAGTTTCAATCATATAAATTTGTATACTATTGAAAGTGTTTGTATTACATGGTTAGTGTTTGATTTTATGTTGTATAATGTCTTCAGGTTTGAGAATTGTCCATTTTTTTAAAAAAAAAGTGGTTGTTGCGATTTAATATAATAGGCTCGATTCTTTGTAAAACCCGGATAAATTTAAACTTTTTATAAAAGGGGCAAAACAGTAAGTTGTCGCTACGGTATGGGTTAAAAATCTGAATTTTTTTAAAACTCGAATGACAAAATGGACCTCACTGTTGAATTTGTCTCATGAAATCTAGCTACCTTGTCAAATTTCAAGATAGTCAGATTTTTTACGTTTTACGAGGCAATCGAGTCTTAGGTGATCCAAAAATTAGCCTTTTAATAAAATTTTGAAATTTGAAAAATAATTTGAGGCAAGTTAAAATAAAAATATTTTGAACTTAAACCGAGACAAAATTTAATCGTTTCAGGGCAAAAACGAACCTAAAAAAAGTAGGATCGTGTGACGCGTTGTAGGCCAAGTATTGAGAAGTATAAATAGAGGAAAAAATCTGATTTCTTCCCCTATTCATCATCCGTTCACCTGATAGAGAGGAAGAGAGGGAAAAAAGAGGCTTCTCCACTTATCTCTACAATCTACAATACCAAAGAGGTCTGATTTGGGCAATATTCCAAGGGTGTTATTTTGGAGAGGTGGAGATTCAAGCTTGTTTTGGGTTCTTGAAGCTTCTCAACATTGTTTTATGCTTCAAAAGGTAGAGTTCTTTCCTACTATAGTTTATTTTCTAACCCTTATATGAGATGGGTAGGTTGTTAGAGACTTAACACTTACCTATGTTTGTGAAATTGATGAAATGAGTATTGAAAATGGGAATGAAAATGGGTACTGAAATGGCATGAAATAAATTTTCTAGCTTGGAATTAAAATGTAGAAATTACTTGTGTAATTCCATGGAATTTGGTATTATGTGAACATGCTATGTGTTTATATTATGCTTTATGAATGAAGTGTGTTATTGACATATATTATGTGACAATATACTTGAGATATGTTGTTGGAAATAAAATTTTGATATATTAACATTGTGATAAAATTTGGTGATTATATGCATATGATATAATTGGCTATGAAATATGAAAATATGTGGTTAAACTTGCTCATGTGGTATTCATTACATATGGACATGACATTGATATAGCAATGGTGCATTACATTGCATTTGCATGGAGAAACCGCATCCATGACATGAGTGTGGGTGTAAGGGTGCATGATTGACATCATACACCACGTAGGTGGATGATGGGTCGGCTCGGGAAAGTTGGATCGAAGATCCGACTGAGTCACACGGTGGCATGAGAAAAAGAATTGGGTCCAGATTAGCAAGAAAGGGCTAGACTATCCCTTAGGTAAGAGACCCGGTGATCGGATACGTACTCTATTGGTATAAGAGCTCATAAAGTGTGTCGGTATTCGCGAAATCATTGGTGGAAGTCCATAAATTCCATGTCCGTTTGGTGCCGTTGGTATAAGTCCATAAAAATCCACCCCAAGAAATACCCGAAGATTTTTATTTAAAATAGTCATTGGGTGGGTAACACCAATGGTGGGGGATTGAAAATCCCAATTTTATACTCATAGCATTGCATGGGTGAAAGGAGCCAGGGAGGGCTCAGGTAGAGTTATATGAGTGAGTGTCATCACATATCACGGCATGACGTGTTAGATTCCATCATAGACTTGCTTGATCTTAATTGAAATAGTTGTAGCTTGTTAAATGTTGCATGAACATTTCATATGCACTTAGATTGGGGAGTAGCCTCTGTAGAAAATATTGTACTAGGCGTAGCTCACTTTATACGAAAAAATATTTCAGGTACGGGATATACGCCGGAGGAAGGCCCTCACATGGGACCTCAAGGATGAAGAAAGCCGGAATGTGACTTTATTTTGAATTTCTTGTAAATGATTATCAAAACTTAGTTTTGGCATGTAAATTAATGTAGTGAAATTGTGTACGGACCTTGTGTAATATGGAAATCTTCAATATACATGTGTTGGATGGAAATCATATGTTTTGAAATGAATAGGAAATAAAAAACATATGAAACAAGCAAATCTGGACAAGACCTACTGGTAGGACCTACTGGTAGATCGTTGTCTAATGGGCAACACCTTCTGGTAGAACCTACTGGTATGATCACTTATAGACAAAACTTTGTTTATCAGGCAAGACCTACCGGTAGGACTTTTTCAGTAGATAAAACCTACCGATAAGTTCTCCAAAATTATAAAATTTTAAAAACTGTTTTGCCATGTTTTTGGACTTTGGTTTCTTTGGTTCCAAGGATATAAATGGACATAAAATAAGGATAAATTGTGGTATATCGAACCTTGGCTAGGTCAAATAGTAAAATATACACGTGTGGGTGGTGATCCCGGTTAAGGGGATACTATTGACGTGATGTCAAGTTGTGTGACAACCATGGATACTTCTACGGGTTAACGGGTGGTCAACGGTTGAAAAAAAATTCTTGATTTTAGGGGCGTCACATCTTGATATCAGAGCCTAGGTATACGATATACCTACAGCTTCATGGGGCATGGTCTAGACCATTACATTCATTATGCATTTTATGTTATGTGCTTAAATATGATACATGTTATGTGTTATATGTTATGTGAATGATATGCATGGTAAAATGTATATGGAAAAGAGACACTCGAATTAGAAAACATAACCTTAGGGGTCAAAAAACAAAGGAACGAGATAGTTCAAGGTATAAATGTCTACTAATGGGTGGCATAAGCTCTACTAGGGAGACAAGGGGATAAATCTCAGGTTTCAAAGTTAGTCTCTAGTTTGGGATACTAAATTGGTGCTCTATTGTTGTCTTACATGTGTATAGATGGCAAGTAGAGGAAGAGGACGCCGAGGCGGTGAGCGGAACAATAATCAACCACCACTAGCCTTCGACCAACAAGCCTTCTTGGAGTCTATTGGTATTGCGGCTACTACCATTGCACAGGCTAGTGTTGCGGCTGCTACTATTGCACAGGCTAGTGTAAGTGTGGGACAAGGAGGCTCGAGTAACCTCCAGAGATTCAAGACACACAAGCCTCCAATTTTTAAGGGAAGGGCAGATATGATGGTAGTCGACCATTGGTTCTGGCAAGTTGACAAGATTTTAGAGGCAATGGATACCTCCGATGTCATGAAGATAAGGCTAATTGTATTCCAGCTAGAGGGAGAAGCCCAACTGTGGTGGGATTGGGTAAAGGACTCCAAGGATTTAGAGGCAATAACATAGGGAAAGGTCCGGGAGCTCTTCATGGGCAAATATTTCCCAACGGCTGTTCGACATGCTAAAGCCAGGGAATTCTTGGATTTGAAACAAAGAACCATGACGATGATGGAATACATGGCTAAGTTCACTGCGTTAGTCTGTTTTGCCAATGACTACGTGTCCACGGACATAGCCAAGGTGAGGAAGTTTGAGGATGGCCTGAAGTTGTCCATCTGGGAAAACATTATGGGTCTCCACCTGTAAGACTTGGACTCGATGGTCGAGACAACTATGGCCATTGAGAGGAAGGTTGATGATGCATGAAGCATTTGGGAATCGGGTTCCAAGGATTAGAAGAAAGAAGATCAATCCTCTTCTTCTAGTTCGGGAAAGAGGCAGAGGACTTCTACTCTGCAAGGACAGGGTCGTGGATATCAGGGCCAAGGCCAAGGTCGATCCTTCTAGGGCAGGAAAAACCCTAGAACAACATATCAGACAGGTTAATGAACATGTTTCCATTGCCACCAGCAGGGTCAAATGAAGTGGGATTGTTCTCAGAGGCAGGGATCCTAGAGCTACAGGACATCTCAATCCCCACTTGTCGGTGGGGTATGCACAAACTTATTTTATTCCTCCCTACCCTCACCATGGGCCAAGGAAGCCAGTATCAATTCTAGGTGCTACTCAGGCCCCTACCACTTCACGAACAAGGACTCCGTAATTAGGCCAGATGGTCAGGGCATGAGTCGAGGCCGAGGACAGGGCATGCAGGCCGAGACTTCAGAGATCCAGGGGTGTATCTACGTCATCACACCTTAGACTAAGTCAATGGATCAGATAGTCATCTAGGGTATATTTATACCCTCTCGCTTATGGGCTAGAGTATTATTTGACTCTAGTGCATCGTATTTATTCATATTTGTATCATGTGTGAGGGATCTAGGCTTAGAGGTTGATACATTGGTAAAGCCACTATATGTGAATTCACCCCTAGGAGCTAGGGTGTGTGTTGATCAGATATATCGAGGTTATAAGCTAGAGATCTCGGGGATTCTATTCACCGTGGACCTTAGGTTATAGACATGTCAGAGTTTAATGTCATCTTGGGGATGGATTGATTGGCAGCACATCGCGTCGTCATCGATTGTGATCAGAAAAGGGTAACTGCCTACACACCAGACGGTGTTTGTTTCAAGTTTGAGGAAAAAAAAGCACGGTGCCTAATCCAAAACCGTGTATGACTCTAGATGGCACGAGCAGTTGATGGGTTGACTTACGAGTCTTACTTTGGAGGATGAGGTGAGACCGGAATTGGGTCTACCTCGGGTTGTCTGTGAGTATGAGGACTTTTTTCTGGACGAACTACTGGAATTACCTCCACATAGGGTTCTAGACTTTAGCATTGAGTTGCATCTGAGTACATCGCCTATTTCTATGACTCCACATAGAATGTCACTAGTAAAGTTGCAAGAACTAAAGGTCCAATTACAAGAATTATTGGACAAGAGCTTTATTAGGCCGAGCACTTCACCGTGGGGCGCTCCAGTGCTATTTGCCAAGAAGAAGGACAAAATCCTTCGGTTGTGTATAGATTATCGACAGTTGAACCAGGTCACTACCAAGAATAGGTACCCTTTATCGAGGATTGATGATCTGTTTGATTAGTTGAGGGGAGCGTGGGTCTACTCCAAGATAAATCTTCGCACTGGCTACCATCAATTGAGGATTAGGGAGGCAGATATCCCTAAAACGATGTTTAGAATGTGATACGGGCATTTTGAGTTCACCGTGATGCCATTTGGATTGACGAATGCCCCGGCGAAATTCATGGATCTCATGCATAGGGTGTTCCAATCCTATTTAGATCAGTTCGTCATGGTGTTTGTTGACGACAACCTGATTTACTCCAAGTCTGAGGAGGAGCATGAGGGTCACTTGAGGATTGTTCTCCAAAACTTGAAGGACCACCAGTTGTATGCCAAGTTCAACAAGTGTGAATTTTGGCTTACAAAGATAAAGTTTTTGGGACACGTGGTGTCGACTTCGAGTGTATCTGTGGACCCGGAGAAGGTTGAGGCGGTCAAGAGTTGGGAGAGGCCAAAGTCAGTCTTCGAGATAGGCAGTTTCTTGGGATTGACAGGGTACTACAGGAGGTTCATCGAAGACTTCTCCTAACTAGCTACACCTATGAGATTGACCCGGAGGGAGGTCAAGTTTGAGTGGAATGATTCATGTGAAAAAGCATTCTAGGAGTTAAAGAGGAGGCTTACTTCAGCTCCTATTTTGATAGTCTCAAAGAGGGGACAAATGTACACAG
>CAUOFW020002580.1:84179-178700 GCA_963454935.2 Ilex paraguariensis
CTCTCTCTCTCTCTCTCTCTCTCATGCTCAAAATGGCATTATCAACGATGGCCTATAAATTGTTCGACAAAATTTCCCAAAAGATCCAAATTTCCATTTCTTACATGTTGATGTATTTTCTCATTTCTTATTTTGTTGTTCTATTTTTCTATTTTTCCCCAACTAT
Organism: Ilex paraguariensis; assembly: GCA_963454935.2. Lineage (NCBI taxonomy): Eukaryota > Viridiplantae > Streptophyta > Magnoliopsida > Aquifoliales > Aquifoliaceae > Ilex > Ilex paraguariensis. The sequence continues at coordinate 84,346 of CAUOFW020002580.1, forward strand.
AAAATAACATACATAGAAAAATTTTACTTATATTCAATTAATTCTTTTTAGTGTTCCAAAAAAAGTTAAAAGTCGTGGCTGTGCTTTTATATGAATTTTCCAACTTTTATGGGAAAAGGTTTATAGATTGTGTTAAGAAATTGGACTGTTGGGGTCCTGTTTGAAGCTGGGAAATATCCAGATGCAGTGAAACAAATACATTGTCCAGAATAGATTCATTTTTCAGAATAGCTGTCTCAAAAATATAAATTAGAAAATTTTTGAATGCGATTAACGAGCATAGAACTAGAATCAAAGTTGATATAGTCCCATATTGATGGCCTCAGTTAGCTTAGCAAGACAAACTAAAGCTGGAAGCAGTTCACAATGCGGTCAAAATTATCCAAATTGCAAGAACACCACATCAAAATAGTCTTCCTATGGTGTGAAGATCTTGACTTAGCGTATGAGATTTCAGCGTGCATATGTGATTTGGTGTTGTCTTAGAAGGGGTTCTCTGGTGTTGTGTGTTGGTTGATTGGTGTTGGTAGGTATGGGAACCGATAATCTTTATGCAGAGCTATGGAGGGCATGTGCAGGACCTCTTCTTCGTCTAGACGAAGAAGGGATTTTATAAATTTTTGTATATTATCTGCATGTGCAGGACCTCTAAGGACACAACACAACACACAACACACAAACCCAGGTACACACGCAACAACAGCAGCACACAAAACATACACACTACATGCACACACACATAAACACAAACACACACAGCTGCACACTCACACTCACACGCAAATTGATTTTCATATTGGGCGTTTAATTTGGGTGTTAAATAGAGTTTGTGAAATTTTAATTTATTTATTTTTTTTGGATTTTTGAATGTTATTTTTTTCAATTTTATTCTTTTTTTAATTATAAAATACGTTTATAGTGTCTTGATTTGATTAATGTTAGGGTTATTTAGATTAAGAAGTGTGTTAATTTATTTTACTTCCTACAGACAAAACCCAAAATTCACGTGTTTGTGCATGTTTCTCTTATGTTGAACTTAAGTGACCTAAACAATTTTATTGATTTGCTTAATGCTCTCAAAAAATTGGCGGCATGAACTACTGACAAAAAAGTTGAGGTTTTGTACTTTTTTTTCTTTTGCTTTTACTTTCTTGATTTTGATAATATATGAGAATTATTAATCTATAGGTGGTCGGAGCATTGGTCGATGACTTCTATTTAAGGTTGCAGTAAAGGACGTTAATTCTCCACATTAATTTGTGAATACAAGAAGCAAAGATTGTGGTACACTTCTTTATTTTTGGGAAAGAAAATAAAACTTCTTAAAATGGGTATTGTACTTTTTGTTTAGCATCGTTCATTTTCGTTCATTTCTTTTCATTTTTGCAATTGAATTGAGCAATTAGTAGTTAAAAATAGAATTTTTCTTGAATTTGCTCAAAATTGAGTGTAATATTTGTGCGTGGATTTTGGTTTAGCTTTATGGCAAATTATCGTGCTCCGGTACAGTAAAATAGGTTGAAAACTTGATTGTTCTGGTCAATTTCAAGGTATTTTCCTCGAAAATTAGATTTATATGTCGGAACTCAAAGCTTGATTGTATTGCACATGCTCTTTGGTGCTTGGTGATTTATTAAAATACTGAAAATTATTGTTTAGGGCAAATTTTTGGCCATATGTATATTCAAAAATTATCTGGTCAGTTCTTTCTCTCCCTTTCTCTTTCTCTTTGCCTCACACCAAAATGGGTTAATTTGAGTTTTTGAATGTTTGTGTTTAATTTGGATGTTTTAAATTTGTCTTTTTTTATATTTGGGTGTTTTAAATTTAGATGTCTTTACAATGGGTGTTTAAATTGATTTTAATTTGTGTTTAATCCCAGGTACACCCCCTCTCTCACTATCTCTCTCTCCCTCTCCCTTTCCCTCTCCCTCTTTCACGATAAACAGTTGCAAACACACATAGACCTCACCCAAACACAAACATAGGAGCACACACACATGCAGACACACGCACAACAGTGCACACGCAGACACGTGCACAACAACACACACACACACATCTGCACATCTGCACACAAACACACACACTACATAGCAGAACACATGTGTTTGGGTTTTTGAATGCTTGTGTTTAATTTTGGTACTTTTAATTTTACTTTTAAAAATTTTGGTGTTTAATTTGGGTATTTTTAATTTGAATGTCTTTTAATTGGGTGTTTAATTTGGGTGTCTTTTAATTAAGTGTTTAGTTTGGGTGTCTTTTAATTGGGTGTTTTGAATGTTTTTTTTTTAAGTTACGAATGTTAGGTTGTTTGAATGAAATATCTTGATTTGATAAATGTTAATTAGTAAGAAATAGGTTTTTATAGAGTTTTGATTAATTATAGAGATTGTATGTCAATTAGTATGAAATAGAGACTATGATGTATTTTTGGCAATCTATATAATAAAACAAGAGTGTATTTGAATTTTATGCCTCATACATTCCCCTCCCCCCAAAACCATCCCATCCTCCCTCACCTTACAGGCATCATAACCACTGTCGTAGAGACAGGCGGTGAGAGACAGGCAGTCACTTCCCCCAAATCCATGGCACGGTCACTTCCCCCTCCCTTTCCTCTCTCGTCCCTATCCCCCGCTTCACATATAGACACACCCTCCCCCTCCCCCTCCCCCTACCCCTACCCCTAATTTTCTCCCCAAACCACCCACCCTCAAACCTTCAGCGATTTCTCATACTGTCCCTCATATTCTCTTTTTCTCTCTTTCTCAATCAGTGCACAAATGCACCATCCCTTATCTCTTTCCCTTACTTCACACACACAGAGAGAAACCCACCCTCTATGAGCCCAACCCCATCCACACCCACATACACTATCAATTTCTTTCTCCCTCCCTCTCTCTCTTTCTCTCTCTCACACATATTCACACTTCTGTCTTCCTACGTGCATGCACACCACCTATTCGATGGAATTCTTCACGGGACCTCATGCTTTTTTTTCTTTATGTATTATATGTATTCACACCCTATCAATTGTGCTTTTTTAATACACTTTATTAATATTTCTAAATTTGAACGATTAAAGTTTACCTACTGTCCCTTTTTCTATGGTTATTTGCATATTTCCTTTCTATATTACAACTGCATAGTATCTATCATAAAAGTTTGATTGCAGATTTTCAATTTATAGCCTTTGGACTGATTTTATTTTATAGTTACTTTTATTTATCTTTGTCTTTGCTTTTGTAGCTATTTTATTCGGTTTTCAATGGGATTTTTTGTTATGTAATTTCCATGGAACATGGGAGAAGTGGAAAGCTGATTCGGGTTTCCATTTAACTTGAACTAATTTTGGTGTTGTGGTTGGTAGAGTTTGTTTCCATCGGCATTGTGTTGGTTTGGACCCACCTTCCACTGCCACATCTATGAAATCTTTCTCTCAAACTAGTGGGACGCACCAAAATGGTATTTGACTTAAGGTGGGGTCTTATAGGTGTGTAATAGAAATATTATCATCATTTAATATATGTTCAAGAAATGTTATTTTCTAACAAAGCCCAATTTCTGGAAGTGTTGTTGTACATTAATCATAGTCTTTTTACTTAGTTTGGGTGCTCATTGGTGGTTGTAGATGGCAAAAAGTTAACAATTATAATCAACAAGTTGCAAGGAAAAGATCATCAAATAAGAAGCTACATATGTGTATGTACATTTTCATTTTTTTGGTTCATCCTTTTAGGTTAATGCTTTTTCCTTCATGTTAATGATTAGATATTTTAAGTTTTTGGCAAGATTGATTTTCATTATGTGGTTCTTTTGTATAAGAGAGTGAAATTTCTTTAAATTTGGGAACCCATGTACTTGCTGATGTGGTTCTTCAAGCTTTTATTGGTTTTTTATATGAGCACCAGCTGTTGTTGGAGGCATTTATCTTGGCTATAAGATTCTCACTTTTTTTATTTTTTTGATGTGTTAGCAACAGGCAAAGAATATGTTGCTCCATAGGATGATATTTGTTATGTTGGTAATCTATGAAATGTTACAGTTACTGAGGCTAATATCCAATGTCCATTATTGTGAGAGTTTTATTTTATCATCACTATAACCATTGTACTTCAATTTATTTTAATTATTCATGCTTTTGTTTGTTAGAGCATAGCCTTCATTGTTAGTAATGTGTTTGTGTTTAGGCCTTATAGTTGAGTACTTAATGGTGAATCTTTCATGATTGTGGTGTTCAAGACTTCATTGGCCTCTAAACTATGTTTATGTATTTGTGATTTTTAGGTACCATTAATCTTACAACTTTGTTGACAAGGTGGTGATTTTTGTTCTTTATTTCTCTCTCTATACTTGGCGATCGATAAAGATTAGTTTCTTCTAATAGTATAGATTTGCAGAGAATTGACTTTTGAGTACTTCTTTTTGGGCATAATTGTGAGTAAAAAACTAGGTTTATATAGTTTCAATCATATAAATTTGTATACTATTGAAAGTGTTTGTATTACATGGTTAGTGTTTGATTTTATGTTGTATAATGTCTTCAGGTTTGAGAATTGTCCATTTTTTTAAAAAAAAAGTGGTTGTTGCGATTTAATATAATAGGCTCGATTCTTTGTAAAACCCGGATAAATTTAAACTTTTTATAAAAGGGGCAAAACAGTAAGTTGTCGCTACGGTATGGGTTAAAAATCTGAATTTTTTTAAAACTCGAATGACAAAATGGACCTCACTGTTGAATTTGTCTCATGAAATCTAGCTACCTTGTCAAATTTCAAGATAGTCAGATTTTTTACGTTTTACGAGGCAATCGAGTCTTAGGTGATCCAAAAATTAGCCTTTTAATAAAATTTTGAAATTTGAAAAATAATTTGAGGCAAGTTAAAATAAAAATATTTTGAACTTAAACCGAGACAAAATTTAATCGTTTCAGGGCAAAAACGAACCTAAAAAAAGTAGGATCGTGTGACGCGTTGTAGGCCAAGTATTGAGAAGTATAAATAGAGGAAAAAATCTGATTTCTTCCCCTATTCATCATCCGTTCACCTGATAGAGAGGAAGAGAGGGAAAAAAGAGGCTTCTCCACTTATCTCTACAATCTACAATACCAAAGAGGTCTGATTTGGGCAATATTCCAAGGGTGTTATTTTGGAGAGGTGGAGATTCAAGCTTGTTTTGGGTTCTTGAAGCTTCTCAACATTGTTTTATGCTTCAAAAGGTAGAGTTCTTTCCTACTATAGTTTATTTTCTAACCCTTATATGAGATGGGTAGGTTGTTAGAGACTTAACACTTACCTATGTTTGTGAAATTGATGAAATGAGTATTGAAAATGGGAATGAAAATGGGTACTGAAATGGCATGAAATAAATTTTCTAGCTTGGAATTAAAATGTAGAAATTACTTGTGTAATTCTATGGAATTTGGTATTATGTGAACATGCTATGTGTTTATATTATGCTTTATGAATGAAGTGTGTTATTGACATATATTATGTGACAATATACTTGAGATATGTTGTTGGAAATAAAATTTTGATATATTAACATTGTGATAAAATTTGGTGATTATATGCATATGATATAATTGGCTATGAAATATGAAAATATGTGGTTAAACTTGCTCATGTGGTATTCATTACATATGGACATGACATTGATATAGCAATGGTGCATTACATTGCATTTGCATGGAGAAACCGCATCCATGACATGAGTGTGGGTGTAAGGGTGCATGATTGACATCATACACCACGTAGGTGGATGATGGGTCGGCTCGGGAAAGTTGGATCGAAGATCCGACTGAGTCACACGGTGGCATGAGAAAAAGAATTGGGTCCAGATTAGCAAGAAAGGGCTAGACTATCCCTTAGGTAAGAGACCCGGTGATCGGATACGTACTCTATTGGTATAAGAGCTCATAAAGTGTGTCGGTATTCGCGAAATCATTGGTGGAAGTCCATAAATTCCATGTCCGTTTGGTGCCGTTGGTATAAGTCCATAAAAATCCACCCCAAGAAATACCCGAAGATTTTTATTTAAAATAGTCATTGGGTGGGTAACACCAATGGTGGGGGATTGAAAATCCCAATTTTATACTCATAGCATTGCATGGGTGAAAGGAGCCAGGGAGGGCTCAGGTAGAGTTATATGAGTGAGTGTCATCACATATCACGGCATGACGTGTTAGATTCCATCATAGACTTGCTTGATCTTAATTGAAATAGTTGTAGCTTGTTAAATGTTGCATGAACATTTCATATGCACTTAGATTGGGGAGTAGCCTCTGTAGAAAATATTGTACTAGGCGTAGCTCACTTTATACGAAAAAATATTTCAGGTACGGGATATACGCCGGAGGAAGGCCCTCACATGGGACCTCAAGGATGAAGAAAGCCGGAATGTGACTTTATTTTGAATTTCTTGTAAATGATTATCAAAACTTAGTTTTGGCATGTAAATTAATGTAGTGAAATTGTGTACGGACCTTGTGTAATATGGAAATCTTCAATATACATGTGTTGGATGGAAATCATATGTTTTGAAATGAATAGGAAATAAAAAACATATGAAACAAGCAAATCTGGACAAGACCTACTGGTAGGACCTACTGGTAGATCGTTGTCTAATGGGCAACACCTTCTGGTAGAACCTACTGGTATGATCACTTATAGACAAAACTTTGTTTATCAGGCAAGACCTACCGGTAGGACTTTTTCAGTAGATAAAACCTACCGATAAGTTCTCCAAAATTATAAAATTTTAAAAACTGTTTTGCCATGTTTTTGGACTTTGGTTTCTTTGGTTCCAAGGATATAAATGGACATAAAATAAGGATAAATTGTGGTATATCGAACCTTGGCTAGGTCAAATAGTAAAATATACACGTGTGGGTGGTGATCCCGGTTAAGGGGATACTATTGACGTGATGTCAAGTTGTGTGACAACCATGGATACTTCTACGGGTTAACGGGTGGTCAACGGTTGAAAAAAAATTCTTGATTTTAGGGGCGTCACATCTTGATATCAGAGCCTAGGTATACGATATACCTACAGCTTCATGGGGCATGGTCTAGACCATTACATTCATTATGCATTTTATGTTATGTGCTTAAATATGATACATGTTATGTGTTATATGTTATGTGAATGATATGCATGGTAAAATGTATATGGAAAAGAGACACTCGAATTAGAAAACATAACCTTAGGGGTCAAAAAACAAAGGAACGAGATAGTTCAAGGTATAAATGTCTACTAATGGGTGGCATAAGCTCTACTAGGGAGACAAGGGGATAAATCTCAGGTTTCAAAGTTAGTCTCTAGTTTGGGATACTAAATTGGTGCTCTATTGTTGTCTTACATGTGTATAGATGGCAAGTAGAGGAAGAGGACGCCGAGGCGGTGAGCGGAACAATAATCAACCACCACTAGCCTTCGACCAACAAGCCTTCTTGGAGTCTATTGGTATTGCGGCTACTACCATTGCACAGGCTAGTGTTGCGGCTGCTACTATTGCACAGGCTAGTGTAAGTGTGGGACAAGGAGGCTCGAGTAACCTCCAGAGATTCAAGACACACAAGCCTCCAATTTTTAAGGGAAGGGCAGATATGATGGTAGTCGACCATTGGTTCTGGCAAGTTGACAAGATTTTAGAGGCAATGGATACCTCCGATGTCATGAAGATAAGGCTAATTGTATTCCAGCTAGAGGGAGAAGCCCAACTGTGGTGGGATTGGGTAAAGGACTCCAAGGATTTAGAGGCAATAACATAGGGAAAGGTCCGGGAGCTCTTCATGGGCAAATATTTCCCAACGGCTGTTCGACATGCTAAAGCCAGGGAATTCTTGGATTTGAAACAAAGAACCATGACGATGATGGAATACATGGCTAAGTTCACTGCGTTAGTCTGTTTTGCCAATGACTACGTGTCCACGGACATAGCCAAGGTGAGGAAGTTTGAGGATGGCCTGAAGTTGTCCATCTGGGGAAACATTATGGGTCTCCACCTGTAAGACTTGGACTCGATGGTCGAGACAACTATGGCCATTGAGAGGAAGGTTGATGATGCATGAAGCATTTGGGAATCGGGTTCCAAGGATTAGAAGAAAGAAGATCAATCCTCTTCTTCTAGTTCGGGAAAGAGGCAGAGGACTTCTACTCTGCAAGGACAGGGTCGTGGATATCAGGGCCAAGGCCAAGGTCGATCCTTCTAGGGCAGGAAAAACCCTAGAACAACATATCAGACAGGTTAATGAACATGTTTCCATTGCCACCAGCAGGGTCAAATGAAGTGGGATTGTTCTCAGAGGCAGGGATCCTAGAGCTACAGGACATCTCAATCCCCACTTGTCGGTGGGGTATACACAAACTTATTTTATTCCTCCCTACCCTCACCATGGGCCAAGGAAGCCAGTATCAATTCTAGGTGCTACTCAGGCCCCTACCACTTCACGAACAAGGACTCCGTAATTAGGCCAGATGGTCAGGGCATGAGTCGAGGCCGAGGACAGGGCATGCAGGCCGAGACTTCAGAGATCCAGGGGTGTATCTACGTCATCACACCTTAGACTAAGTCAATGGATCAGATAGTCATCTAGGGTATATTTATACCCTCTCGCTTATGGGCTAGAGTATTATTTGACTCTAGTGCATCGTATTTATTCATATTTGTATCATGTGTGAGGGATCTAGGCTTAGAGGTTGATACATTGGTAAAGCCACTATATGTGAATTCACCCCTAGGAGCTAGGGTGTGTGTTGATCAGATATATCGAGGTTATAAGCTAGAGATCTCGGGGATTCTATTCACCGTGGACCTTAGGTTATAGACATGTCAGAGTTTAATGTCATCTTGGGGATGGATTGATTGGCAGCACATCGCGTCGTCATCGATTGTGATCAGAAAAGGGTAACTGCCTACACACCAGACGGTGTTTGTTTCAAGTTTGAGGAAAAAAAAGCACGGTGCCTAATCCAAAACCGTGTATGACTCTAGATGGCACGAGCAGTTGATGGGTTGACTTACGAGTCTTACTTTGGAGGATGAGGTGAGACCGGAATTGGGTCTACCTCGGGTTGTCTGTGAGTATGAGGACTTTTTTCTGGACGAACTACTGGAATTACCTCCACATAGGGTTCTAGACTTTAGCATTGAGTTGCATCTGAGTACATCGCCTATTTCTATGACTCCACATAGAATGTCACTAGTAAAGTTGCAAGAACTAAAGGTCCAATTACAAGAATTATTGGACAAGAGCTTTATTAGGCCGAGCACTTCACCGTGGGGCGCTCCAGTGCTATTTGCCAAGAAGAAGGACAAAATCCTTCGGTTGTGTATAGATTATCGACAGTTGAACCAGGTCACTACCAAGAATAGGTACCCTTTATCGAGGATTGATGATCTGTTTGATTAGTTGAGGGGAGCGTGGGTCTACTCCAAGATAAATCTTCGCACTGGCTACCATCAATTGAGGATTAGGGAGGCAGATATCCCTAAAACGATGTTTAGAATGTGATACGGGCATTTTGAGTTCACCGTGATGCCATTTGGATTGACGAATGCCCCGGCGAAATTCATGGATCTCATGCATAGGGTGTTCCAATCCTATTTAGATCAGTTCGTCATGGTGTTTGTTGACGACAACCTGATTTACTCCAAGTCTGAGGAGGAGCATGAGGGTCACTTGAGGATTGTTCTCCAAAACTTGAAGGACCACCAGTTGTATGCCAAGTTCAACAAGTGTGAATTTTGGCTTACAAAGATAAAGTTTTTGGGACACGTGGTGTCGACTTCGAGTGTATCTGTGGACCCGGAGAAGGTTGAGGCGGTCAAGAGTTGGGAGAGGCCAAAGTCAGTCTTCGAGATAGGCAGTTTCTTGGGATTGACAGGGTACTACAGGAGGTTCATCGAAGACTTCTCCTAACTAGCTACACCTATGAGATTGACCCGGAGGGAGGTCAAGTTTGAGTGGAATGATTCATGTGAAAAAGCATTCTAGGAGTTAAAGAGGAGGCTTACTTCAGCTCCTATTTTGATAGTCTCAAAGAGGGGACAAATGTACACAGTGTACTATGATGCCTCCAGAGACGAACTTGGATGTGTTTTGATGCAATCTAAGAGGGTGGTGACTTATAGTTCTCGACAACTAAAGAACCACGAATAGAATTATCCCACACATGACATGAAGTTGGCGGCCATTGTCTTTGCCTTGAAGGTTTGGCACCACTATTTATATTGTAAACAATTCGAGGTGTTTTCAGACCACAAAAGTCTGAAATGCATCTTTACACAGTGGAACCTCAACATAAGGCAACACAGGTGGATGGAGTATTTGAAGGAGTACGACTTCACTTTGTATTACCATCCCGGTAAGACAAATGTGGTGGTTGATGCACTCAGCCGAAAGTCACAGGAAGTCTTGGCTAGTGTGGCTTCCCGAGAATGGCGGATACTCGAGACTGTGGAATAGTTTGGCTTGCATTATCGGGGTTAGGTTCAGGGTGTTTTGGGGAGCTTGGTGGTTACGCCTTCCCTACTGAGCAGGGTGATTGAGTCCCAGGGGTAGGAGCCAGAGTTATTATCCATCAGGGGCCGAGTACAGGCAGGTACCGGTGATGAGGGCTGGGTCATTCACTTGGATGGCAGTCTTCAGTATAATGGAAGGATTGTGGTTCCCCAGTTAGTGAATCTAAGAAATGAGATCCTTAGGGAGTTCTATTGCTCCCGATTTGGTGTACATATAGGTGGCATAAAGATGTACCATGATTTTCGTCGCTAGTATTATTGGAGTGAAATGAAGAGACATGTTAGAAATTTTGTCAAACGATGTCTCACGTGTCAGCAGGTCAAGGCCGAGCACCAAAGACCAGCGGGGTTGCTCCAGCCTTTGGAGGTGGCTGAGTGGAAGTGGGAGCATGTCACAATGTATTTGTGACTCACTTGCCACGGACATCGCGGGGACAAGACACAGTGTGGGTGATAGTGGACCGACTTACGAAGTCGACACACTTTTTGGCAGTACGGATGACCTTCACACTAGAGAAATTCTGCAGGTTGTATATACTGGAGATTATCCAGTTGCATAGGGTGCCCATATCTATTGTATCAGATCGAGATCCCAGGTTTACGGCTCACTTTTGGGAGAGTTTTCAACGGGTCATGGGGACACAGTTGATGATGAGCACAGTTTTTCATCCCCATATGGATGGTCAGTCAGAGAGGACCATCCAGATATTAGAGGGCATGCTACGGGCATGTGTTTTATATCTCAAGGGAAGCTGGGAAGAACATTTACCCTTAGTGGAGTTCACCTACAACAACAATTATCAGGCAAGCATTCATATGGCACCCTATGAAGCACTATATGAGAGATTTTGTCGTTCTCCAGTGTGCTGGATGGAGGTAGGAGAGAAACCCTCTACGGGTTCAGATTTGATCAGAGACACCTCGGAGAAGGTGGACTTGATACGGAAGCGTCTTCTTACGGCTCAGAACCGGCAGAAGAGCTATGTCGACAGATGGTAGTGACCTCTGGAGTTTGAGGTGGGAGATCACGTCTTTTTGAAGGTGATGCCTAAGAAGGGAGTTGTCAGGTTCAAAAAATAAGGAAAGTTATCATCGAGGTTTATCGGGTCTTTCGAGGTACTCGAGAAGGTAGATGCAGTGACTTATACATTGGTGTTATCGCCAAATTTATCGGGAGTACACACGGTGTTCCATGTCTCTATGCTCCGAAACTATACTCCAAATCTGACACATGTAGTGGATTAAGGTGAGTTGATTGTTGATGCGGATGGGACCTTCGAGGAAGGACCGGTGCATATCTTGGATAGCCGGGAGCAATTTTTGCAAGAAAAGACTGTGAGGCTAGTAAAGGTGCTATAGCAGCACCGAGGGGTGGAGGAGGCGATATGGGAGCGTGGTGACACAATATGTACAAATTATTCATTTATGTTCAAGGATGGAGGTACATTTCTAAAATTTTAAGTGAAATATAAATGTTGCATATGCACGCGGTTAAGTTTGTATGTGTGTGTAAATTTCGAGGACGAAATTCTTTTGAGGAAGAATGTAAAACTCGGGTAAATTTGAACTTTTCATAAAAAAAACAAAATGGTAATTTATCGCTACGGTACGGGTTAAAAACTTAAATTTTTTTAAAACTCGGATGACAAAATAGACCTCACCGTTAGATTCATCTAGCGAAATTTAGCTACCCTGTCAAATTTCATTAAATTCTAAGATAGTCGAATTTTTTACGCTTTATGAGGTGATCGAGTCTCGGATGACCCAAAAACGAGATTTTTAATAACATTTTGAAAGTTATAAAATAATTTTAGGCAAGTTAAAATAAAAATATTTTGAACATAAAGCGGAATGAAATTTGATTGTTTTGACGCGAAAACGGACCCGAAAAAAAGAGGGTCGTGTGACTTGTTGTGGGCTAAGTATTGAGAAGTATAAATAGGGGAAAAAATCTGATTTCTCCCCCAATTCATTAGTCATTCACCCCGATATAGAGGAAGAGAGGGTTTCTCCACTTCTCTCTACAATTTACGAGAATCGAGCAGTCGAATTCACTCGGGCCAAGAACGAAAGTCTTTCTCCTGGCCAAGGGCTACAAAACCATACCAAGGAGGTCGGGTTTGGGCGAGATTCCAAGGGCGAGATTTTGGAGAGTTAGAGATTCAAGCTTATTTTGGGTTCTTGAAGCTTCCCAACGTCGTTTTACGCTGCAAGAGGTAGGGTTCCTTCCTACTTTGGCTTATTTTCTAACCTAGGGTGTTATATGAGATGGGTAGGTTGTTAGAGAATTAACACTTACCTATGTTTGTGAAATTGATGAAATAAGTATTGAAAATGAGAATGAAAATGAGTATTGAAATAACTTGAAATAAATTTCCTAACTTGGAATTAAAATGTGGAAATTACTTGTGTAATTCTATGGAATTTGGTATTATGTGGGCATGTTATGTGTTTATATTATGCCTTGTGAATGAAGAGTGTTATTGGCATATATTATGTGATAACATGCTTTGGATATGTTGTTGAAAATAAAATGTTGATATATTAACATTGTGATAACGTTTGATGATTATATGCATATAATATAATTGGGCATGGAATATGAAAATATGTGGTTAAACTTGCTCATGTGGTATTCATTATATATGGACATGACATTGATATAGCAATGGTGTTTTACATTACATTTGCACGAAGGAACCGCATCTATGACATGAGTGTGGGTGTGAGGGTGCATGGTTGACATCATACACCACGTGGGTGGATGATGGGTTTGCTCGGGAAAGTTGGATCGAAGATCCGACTGAGTCACACGGTGACATGAGAAAAAAAATTAGGTCGAGGTTAGCAAGAAGGACTAGACTATCCCTTAGGTAAGAGACTCGGTGATCGGATACGCACTCTGTTGGTATAAGAGCCCATAAAGTGTGTCAGTATTCGCGAAACTGTTGGTAGAAGTTCATAAATTCTGTGTCGGTTGGGTGCCGTTGGTATAAGTCCATAAAAATCCACCCCAAGAAAGACCCGAAGATTTTTATTTAAAATAGTCATTAGGTGGGTAACACCAATAGTGGGGGCTGGGAAAACTCAATTTTATACTCATAGCATTGCATGGGTGAAAGGAGTCAGGGAGGGCTCAGGTAGAGTTACATGAGTGAGTGTCATCACATATCATGGCATGACGTGTTAGATTCCATCATAGACTTGCTTGATCTTTGATTGGAACAGTTGTAGCTTGTTAAATGTTGCACGAATATTTCATGTGCACTTAGATTGGGGAGTAGCCTCTGTAAAAAATATTGTACTAGGCGTGGCTCACCTTATACGAANCATTTCATATGCACTTAGATTGAGGAGTAACTTCTGTAGAAAATATTGTACTAGGCGTGACTCACCTTATACGAAAAAAAATTCAGGTGCGGGATACACGCTGAAGGTAAACCCTCACATGAGACCTCAAGGATGAAGAAAGTTGGAATGTGGCTTTATTTTGGATTTCTTGTAAATGATTATCAAAACTTAGTTTTGGCATGTAAATTAATGTAGTGAAATTGTGTACGGACCTTGTGTAATATGAAAATCTTCAATATAAATGTGTTGGATGGAAATAATATGTTTTGAAATGAATTGGAAATGAAAAACAGGTGAAACAAGCAAATCTGGACAAGATCTACCGGTAGATCACTGTCCAATGGGCAACACCTACCGATAGGATTGCGTACAGGCAAAATTTTGTTTATCAGATAGGACTTTTCCAGTAGACAAAACCTACCGGTAGGTTCTCCAAAATTCTGAAATTTTAAATACTATTTTGCCATGTTTTTGGACTTTGGTTTATTTGGTTCCAAAGATATAAATGGACATAAAATAAGGATACATTGTGGTATATCGGACCTTGGTTGGGTTAAATAGTAAAATGTACACGGGTTACACATGTGGGTGGTGATCCCGGTTAAAGGGATATTATTGACGTGATGTCGGGTTGTGTGACAATCATGGATACTTTTACGAGTTGAAGGGTGGTCAACAATTGAAAAAGGATCCCCGATTTTGGGGGCGTCACATTCTTTGGATGCTCGATTTTTAAGGTGCACTGTGCCTGCCTTTAGACATGCATTATTACTACAATTTTCATTTTTCATATAGGTAATACTTTGTTAATCATTTATGTAAAATGCAGATGTATTAAAGGATGCATTTTAAAATTTCAATTTAGTGAGTGTCCNAGATGTATTAAAGGATGCATTTTAAAATTTCAATTTAGTGAGTGTCCAAGTTTAATGCTGGATTATTTCATGTTCACGATCAATATTCAGTGTTTGATTATTTCGTGTGTGTCTATGTTTANATGAAGAGACATGTTAGAAATTTTGTCAAACGATGTCTCACGTGTCAGCAGGTCATGGCCGAGCACCAAAGACTAGCGGGGTTGCTCCAGCCTTTGGAGGTGGCTGAGTGGAAGTGGGAGCATGTCACAATGTATTTGTGACTCACTTGCCACGGACATCGCGGGGACAAGACACAGTGTGGGTGATAGTGGACCGACTTACGAAGTCGACACACTTTTTGGCAGTACGGATGACCTTCACACTAGAGAAATTCTGCAGGTTGTATATACTGAAGATTATCCAGTTGCATAGGGTGCCCATATCTATTGTATCGGATCGAGATCCCAGGTTTACGGCTCACTTTTGGGAGAGTTTTCAACAGGTCATGGGGACACAGTTGATGATGAGCACAATTTTTCATCCCCATACGGATGGTCAGTCAGAGAGGATCATCCAGATATTAGAGGGCATGCTACGGGCATCTGTTCTATATCTCAAGGGAAGCTGGGAAGAATATTTACCCTTAGTGGAGTTCACCTACAACAACAGTTATCAGGCAAGCATTCATATGGCACCCTATGAGGCACTATATGAGAGATTTTGTCGTTCTCCAGTGTGCTGGATGGAGGTAGGAGAGAAACCCTCTACGGGTTCGGATTTGATCAGAGACACCTCGGAGAAGGTGGACTTGATACGGAAGCGTCTTCTTACGGCTCAGAACCGGCAGAAGAGCTATGTCGACAGATGGCAGTGACCTCTGAAGTTTGAGGTGGGAGATCACGTCTTTTTGAAGGTGATGCCTAAGAAGGGAGTTGTCAGGTTCGAAAAATAAGGAAAGTTATCACCGAGGTTTATCACGTCTTTCGAGGTACTCGAGAAGGTAGATGCAGTGACTTATAAATTGGTGTTATCGCCAAATTTATCGGGAGTACACACGGTGTTCCATGTCTCTATGCTCCGAAACTATACTCCAAATCTGACACATGTAGTGGATTAAGGTGAGTTGATTGTTGATGCGGATGGGACCTTCGAGGAAGGACCGGTGCGTATCTTGGATAGCCAGGAGCAATTTTTGCAAGAAATGACTGTGAGGCTAATAAAGGTGCTATAGCAGCACCGAGGGGTGGAGGAGGCGATATGGGAGCGTGGGGACACAATATGTACAAATTATCCATTTCTGTTCAAGGATGGAGGTACATTTCTAAAATTTTAAGTGAAATATAAATGTTGCATATGCACGCGGTTAAGTTTGTATGTGTGTGTAAATTTCGAGGACGAAATTCTTTTGAGGAAGAATGTAAAACTCGGGTAAATTTGAACTTTTCATAAAAAAAACAAAATGGTAATTTATCGCTACGGTACGGGTTAAAAACTTAAATTTTTTTAAAACTCGGATGACAAAATAGACCTCACCGTTAGATTCATCTAGCGAAATTTAGCTACCCTGTCAAATTTCATTAAATTCTGAGATAGTCGAATTTTTCACGTTTTATAAGGTGATCGAGTCNCTACTTGGTCCGTGTTTCAAGACGGATCAAACGGGGAACCCATAGGCCGATGCTTGGATCACGCAGATGCCTAAGCACGTCGATGGCGCGCACTGCCAAACACAATCGAGGTGACGGTGTCTCCATAGGCATACAATAGCTCGAGCTTTAGCCACCTCCCCAATTCGCATCAGTTCGCAGCCCGAGTCGATCGACAGACCAGCTCATCACCGTTCCATATCTAACCAGGTAGCATTGTCGGCCCCCTATCTGCTTTCCTCCCAACAATTTCAAACACTCTTTGACTCTTTTTTAAAGTCCTTTTCATATTTCCCTTGTGGTAATTGTTTGTTATAGGTCTCTCGCCCATATTTAGCCTTGGACGAAATTTACCGCCCAACTGTGCACTAACCTAGAACCCACAAAGAGTATTGGTTGATTAAGACAGTAGGACGGTGGTCATGGAAGTCGAAATCCGCTAAAGAGTGTGAAACAACTCACCTACCAAATCAACTAGCCCAGAAAAATGGATGGTGCTGAAGCGCGCAACCTATACCCAGCCATTGGGCCAAGTGCCAGGCCCCCGATGAGTAGGAGAGTGTGGCGGTCACTACAAAACCTTGGGCACAAGTCTAGGCGGAGCATCCGTCGGTGTGGATCTTGGTGGTAGTAGCAAATATTCAAATGAGAACGTTGAAGGCCAAAGAGTGGAAAGGTTCCATGTGAACAACACTTACACATGGGTTAGTCAATCCTAAGGGTCAGGGGAAGCCTGACAGATAGCGCATTTCGCACGTGCTCCGAAAAGGAATTAGGTTAAAATTCTTGAACCAGGACATGGCGGCTGACGACAACATTAGGGAGTCCAGAGACACCGCTGGGGGCCTCGGTAAGAGTTATCTTTTCTATTTAACAGCCTGCCCACCCTGGAATCGGCTCAGCCGGAGGTAGGGTCGAGCGGTTGGAAAAGCACCGCATGTTGCGTAGTGTTCGATGCGCCCCCAGCGACCCTTGAAAATATGGAGGACCGAGTGCCTACCACGCTCGGTCGTACTCATAATCGCATCAGGTCTCCAAGGTGAACAGCCTCTGATCGATGGAACAATGTAGGCAAGGAAAGTCGATAACATGGATCCGTAACCTTTGAAAAAGGATTGGCTCTGAGGGTTGGGCACGGGGGTCCCAGTCCCGAACCCATCAGCTGTCGATGGACTGCTCGAACTACTTCAACGACGAGAGCGGGTCACTGCGTGTCGACCGGGGGACAGATTGGGAACGGCTCCGCGAGGGCCTTCCTCAAGCGTCGAATAATCGACTCAGAACTGGTGCAAAGAAGGAGAATCTGACTGTTTAATTAAAACAAAGCATTGTGATGGTCCCTACGAATGCTCACNTTCCTCAAGCGTCGAATAATCGACTCAGAACTGGTGCAAAGAAGGAGAATCTGACTGTTTAATTAAAACAAAGCATTGTGATGGTCCCTACGAATGCTCACGCAATGTGATTTCTGCCCAGTGCTCTAAATGTTAAAGTGAAGAAATTCAACCAAGCGCGGGTAAATAACGGGAGTAACTATGAGTCTCTTAAGAGAGTCAAATGTCTTGTCATCTAATTAGTGATGTGCATGAATGGATTAACGAGATTCCCATTGTCCCTGTCTACTATCCCGCAAAACCACAGCCAAGGGAACGTGCTTGGCAGAATCAACGAGGAAAGAAAAACCTATTGAGCTTGACTCTAGTCCGACTTCGTGAAATAACTTGAGAGATGTAGGATAAGTGGGAGCTAAAAACTGCAAAAGTGAAATACCACTATTTTTAATGTTATTTTACTTATTCTGTGAATCAGAGGTGGGGCACTGCCCCTTCTTTTGAACCCAAGGCTCGTCTCGACGAGTGGATCCAAGTGAAAGACATTGTCAGGTGGGGAGTTTGGATGGGACGGCACATCTGTTAAAAGATAACACAAGTGTCCTAAGATGAGCTCAACGAGAATAGAAATCTCGTGTGAAATAGAAAGGTAAAAGCTCGTTTGATTCTGATTTTCAATTCGAATACGAACCATGAAAGCGTAGCCTAATGATCCTTTAGACCTTTGAAGCTAGTGTCAAAAAAGTTATCATAGGGATAACTGGCTTGTGGCATCGAAGCATTCACAGCGACGTTGTTTTTTGATCCTTTGATGTTGGCTCTTCCTATCATTGTGAATCAAAATTCAGCAGAATTCACCAAGTGTTGGATTGTTCACCCACCAATAGGGAACGTGAGCTGGGTTTAGACCGTCATGAGATATGTTAGTTTTACCCTACTAATGAAAGTGTCACAATAGTAATTTAACCTAGTACGAGAAGAACTGTTGATTCGCATAATTAATCATCGCGTTTGGTTGAAAAACCAGTGGCGTGAAGCCAATGTACGTTAGATTATGACTGAAAGCCTCTAAGTCAGAATTTGGGCTAGATGCGATGTATGCGCCCGCCACCTGTTTGCCAACCAGCAGTAGAGGCCGTTTGGCCCCCAAAGGCGCGTGTCTTTAGCCAAGTCCACGTGACAAACTAGTTGCGTAGATCGTCTTGAAGTACAATTTTCATTGAGCGGCGGATAGAATCATTTGCAGACGACTTAAATACGCGACAGAGTATTGTAAGAGCTAGCTTAAATAGGTAGTTTTTAAAGGTTTTGGTGTAAATAAGTCAAGTATGTTTGGATATTGACTTTGCTACCACATTTATGCAACTGCTTTTTGGACTCAAAAAGGCTTATGCAGGCTGATTCAAGTAGCTAATTTTATAAGCTTTTCTTTTTACTTTTTGAAGTTTTATCACGAGTCTCACATGACTTTTTAGTTTATTATATTCATAAAATATTACTAATGACCTAAAAAAATTTAAAATTCATATTGTGGGAACTATGATGCATAATTTATACATACATATAATTATTTTTTTATTTTGATTTAAAAAAGCCAACAAAAGTTAAAAAATTACTCCAAATAGACTTTTTCAACTTTTCAGCTTTTTAAAGAACACTCCAAATGGTTTTGGAAAATTTTTTAANAAAGTTAAAAAGTTACTCCAAATAGACTTTTTCAACTTTTCAGCTTTTTAAAGAACACTCCAAATGGTTTTGGAAATTTTTTTTAATTTTTAATTTGTTGCAAAGTTTTTCAAACCGTAATTTGTCAATTAAAAAAGTCATCTCCAAATAGGTCCATTATATTGGGGAGCAAGAGGAGGCTAATTAACCCTTGTTGTATAGTATTGAGTATATTGAGGATTTTTAATAAATATATGGTACATGAATTTTATCAAGATTTGAGATATTAGATTTACTCAAACTAAGTTTTTTAGTAAGACCAAATTTAGGGATATTAATCAGTACCTATAAATAAATTGTAACTGTATTAAGATTATAATATAATTAAACAACTGTTCTTGTAGACTTGTGAAGAATTCCAACTGAACCGTGCAATTCTCGTATTTATTATTTTTTATTATTCTCTTTTTTTTTCTTGATTATTCACTGCACTACAAGTTCACAATAGATTCCATTTATAACTCGTGGATACTACAACATCTCAGGAGATAATAGGATTATTGATCCAATATATATAAGTAGATCCCTTACTAATACACAGAGGATGATTTGCATTAAGAAAGACTGAAAGAGTACATTAAAAAATATCCAAATCCTTTTTTTCATGCTTTGAGAAGATAAGCATCCACCTCCTTACAACCATTTAATAGAAAGTCAAGATTAGAGTGTGGAGTTGGGACATCCTCACTTGCTTTCTCATATTCCAGAGTCCATTTTGCTAAGTTCATACCATCCTTTGAAATAACCTCAAGTGTGGCTTTGAAGCTCTTGAAATACTTTGTAACCTCTCCACCAATGAGCCCAAATGTGATTGACTTGTTTTTCTCATCTGCAGCCTCTATTTTGTCCTTTGCTATAACAGTGGTACCTATGTTTATTTTGATCAAAAGCAAGCAATGGTTGTTAAGCTAAGGAAGTTAGAAACCCCGAGATAGTAAATGAAAATCAATTTCATATTGGAAAAAGCCAAAAAAAAAAAAAACAAAAACAAAAACAAAATAGGATGGATGGCTTCATATAAAAAGATTGAACTATTCTATCTAGGACTTAAGCTTTTGGGCCAAGTTTGAGTTTAACAATATATGAGTCATGATTTCATTATTAATATCAGAGCCCAAAACAACTTGACGTCACAGAGAACCAAAAAGTATCCCATACATCCACATAAAAATTAAAGAAGAAAGTGTCCAAATTATTTATCTGGTACATATGGTATAAGAGCCTAAATGCACAACTTTTCTAAAAGAAAAGGAGAAAGAAAGAATTTTGGGCTAACTATTGGGATGCAACTTGGCAGGATCAACCCAAATCCCCGACTCCAATATATATTTTATGGTACGTACTCAGAGATTTCTAGAACTCGGGTTAGGCTTAGACAAGTTTAATTCGAATACTCAAATTGTGTTATAGGATTTTTGAGACCCAATGCAATCCAACCCAAATGAATAATTGTGGTTTCATTTCAACCAAATTGAACTTAATTTTCAATTGGAGTTATGTAACTTGAGTTCAATTAAAGCTTTGAATTGAATTTGTNCCAATATATATTTTATGGTACGTACTCAGAGATTTCTAGAACTCGGGTTAGGCTTAAACAAGTTTAATTCGAATACTCAAATTGTGTTATAGGATTTTTGAGACCTAATGCAATCCAACCCAAATGAATAATTGTGGTTCCATTTCAACCAAATTGAACTTAATTTTCAATTGGAGTTATCTAACTTGAGTTCAATTAAAGCTTTGAATTGAATTTGTGTTAGGGGTAAAGTTGGTTTATATATTTTAGGGTAAATTTTATAAATGATCCTTAAACTATTATCTTTGTTTTAAAATCTCCCCTAAACTTGTATTTGTCTCAATTTATCCTTTGAACTATATAATAGGTTTCACTGCACCGTCGGTTAATTTTAGACATTAAATGACGCAAATTCACACTCTCAACCAAAACCCATATGCATCTCACACCNTAAATTTTATAAATGATCCTTAAACTATTATCTTTGTTTTAAAATCTCCCCTAAACTTGTATTTGTCTCAATTTACCCTTTGAACTATATAATAGGTTTCACTGCACCTTCGGTTAATTTTAGACATTAAATGACGCAAATTCACACTCTCAACCAAAACCCATATGCATCTCACATCTTTAAATGTATGTCATTTAACATCTAAAATTAACATAAGGTGTTAATTGAAATCAATTACATACTTCAAGGGATAGAGTAAAACAAACGAAAGTTTAGAGGCATTTTAAAACAAAGGTCATATTGTAAGAGACATTTATGGTATTTATCATCTATTTAATTACTTAGGTTAAGTCCGAGTACTCTCAACCTGTCCAACCCAAGCTAAAGACTTCTATTTTGACCGATTGTAATTTGTCAAAAAAAAAAACCGTCCAACCCTTCCAAATTGCACAACTAATAAACTAACAAATGCTACTCCAAAATATGGGCTAATGGGTGCAGTAGTATTTTCAGAATACCATATTTCACTGGTGTGTGCATCTGTGGGCTATTTAAGTCAAAGTCTTAGCCTTAATCTTTTTTTAATTCAACGGTCAAAAGTGTTTTGACCAGTTTATGTACATTCGGTCAAAGACAGGTTTTTCACGTCTGGACTAAGATATTCATGAGAGATAAATTTCTCATAGTTTGACCCCAAGGGATTACCAAACTTCAAACTCAAGACGCCTAAATNAATCTTTTTTTAATTCAACGGTCAAAAGTGTTTTGACCAGTTTATGTACATTCGGTCAAAGACAGGTCTTTCACGTCTGGACTAAGATATTCATGAGAGATAAATTTCTCATAGTCTGACCCCAAGAGATTATCAAACTTCAAACTCAAGACGCCTAAGTTTACAGTTCGTCTCTGTTACCACTTAAACTAAAAGGGAAATGTGGTGCCCACAAATAAATTAATCGTTGTCAGAAATCATTCAATAACACGCGATTTTTCATTTCTAAGGCACGGGGGGTGCAAAGAAAGTGTATGGGTACCCTGCCCTTGCTAGTGTTTTCTTCACTCAATCCTAAGACTTACCCAAGAAAACATAAGTCCATAGCCGGACAGAGCCCACACTCTTTCCATCTCCTTCAAGCACTTCAATGCTTTGTAATTTATCAGGGCTGATCTTGGGCATGAGGGAACTGTTGTTCTTGTAGATTTCAAATAACCCATCTGGGGATGATTTGATCTCAGTTTGGAGCTCAAGCTTGCATATCTGAGCCATATCTGTAGGCAAACCAAATAAGTAATTTGAATTTCCAAAGGGAGAACAAGGGCTTTATAGAAGGTAAAAGAGCTATCCCAAACTGGGTTTTTGTTCCCTGGTGCCCCAATGGACTGGTGCCATGGAAAAAAGAATTATTCCAATCTATCTGTTATATTATCTTTTAAAGCCAAAAAGGCTTATTGGTCTACCACTTGGTGTGATTCCAACATCTCTTTTCTTTTCTTTTCTTTTTTGCTGCAAGATTTTCAAGCTTATACCGACTATTCCCTCGAGCTCAACAACTAATCACCGTGACTTAAATTAAGTTAGAGAATGTCTCAAAATAACGAGGATGACAAACCCTTAAGACAACATCACTTTTCTTGTCATATATAACTCATGCTAAACTTTTCCATGGGCATGTCAATGCATTAGATTCGAATCAAATTAGGACGAATCCAAATCTGAGTTTGATTTGAAGGCTGTGATCTGAATCCAACCTTAACCGTCAACAGATTTTATTTTTTGCAGTCCGTTTCATTATTAGTGAAAGATCCAAAATCCGATCAAATTCCAAAAACTTAATTAGAACTGCAATTTAAAAAAAAAATTGATTTGTATTCGAGTTCAATTTCATTAACTAAGCACTCAGTTTCATTTATATAATTCAGATGGCATTCGGATTTGAATATACTGGTTGTGGTTAAAATTCTATCTAATAATATCAAGCCTACTTTTACATGCTTCTAATTGTGGTAGCTGCCAGAAGAGGAAAAGATCATTAGGGGAAAGAAAGAGAAGAAATGAAGAAGCCCCACATGGAATAAATGGATCAATCTGGGAAAACTGGAATCAAGAACCTTACAGCTGATGCCATTCAATATAAAATGAGATAACTGGACAATATAAAGTGAGAAAACAGAATAAAGTTGGCATTGCAATGACTAAGAATTCGAAGTTCCCTGTCACAAGGCCTATTTGGAGACACTCACCCAAGAGGACCACTTGACTCTTACTGGTCTAGTTTGGGAACTCAACCACCACGGGATTAGACTCTCCACATGNCCCTGTCACAAGGCCTATTTGGAGACACTCACCCAAGAGGACCACTTGACTCTTACTGGTCTAGTTTGGGAACTCAACCACCACGGGATTAGACTCTCCACATGCGAGATAAAACTACATACATGTGACCCAAAAAAACAATACCTTCACGACAAAAATAACAACAAAATGCAAATATGTCCCTCCATGTCAAAGGACTTAAATGCCGGNTGCGAGATAAAACTACATACATGTGACCCAAAAAAACAATACCTTCACGACAAAAAAAACAACAAAATGCAAATATGTCCCTCCATGTCAAAGGACTTAAATGCCGGGGGGGAAAAGGGTCTGGGAAAATTATAATCAGATAGCCAATGAACATGAACAATTGAATTCCAATCATGTTTGGGAGCTACAAATAAACCAACCCAAACAATATTGGGACCCCAAACAAAGAATAGGCAATAAATAATTAGGATAAATATCAAATTACCAGCAGGATGGATAGTGGCTGTGAAAATTGCAGAAAATAGCATGTCAATTGCAAGAATATAATGGGACTTGGCTAGCTCACTCAGATAAGGGTCAGACAATTCTTGGTATGACCATTTTGTCAATCAAAAAATAATAACTAGAACCATTTGGCATTGGTTGCGTGGTTATTAGATTGGCTACATAAGGCCATCGGAGGCTTTTGAAAGGCAGCATTAGCCTTTTTTTCTTGAATAGCAAGGTAGAAATTGCAGATGTAGTGCCAAGATGGATTCAAAAACTGCACAATCAATTCTACTTGACAATATACAACATTCTTGAGCATAAGCGATAAAGCCACATATCATAGCTATTCTATATTTTCATTCATGCAAAAGCAAATGTACAATCTTATACATGTATACATGTGAAAGCAGAAAGCTTATGGGCCACTGATTGTTATCAGTTTATGTATATTTGGGCAAGGACATCTACTGTCAGTTATTTGCAATGGGTAACA
This sequence comes from Ilex paraguariensis, assembly GCA_963454935.2. Lineage (NCBI taxonomy): Eukaryota > Viridiplantae > Streptophyta > Magnoliopsida > Aquifoliales > Aquifoliaceae > Ilex > Ilex paraguariensis. Next base: position 109,038 of record CAUOFW020002580.1, read on the forward strand.
AGGATGATTTGATATAATTCTGCAAAAAAATATATGTTCATATATCAAAAAAAAAGACACCCGTAACAGTGTAGCTCACTTCTTCAATACGTCAGGAACATCCTTTCTGGAGTTGACAACTACAGGAGAGGTAGAGAAATTATTTTGTTTATCTGAAATCAACAAGTGATTCCCTTTCTCAATACTTTCTTCACTTTCTCTTGATGAACTGGGAGGTGACGATCCAAAGATCTGCACTGTTAAACTTCCAACTGCAAGAAGAAAAACTAAACAGGTAAAATACATTTATAACAGGTCAGAAAGAAATGAGCATCAAAACACAAACAAATAAGATGTCAAGTTTGCTGATTCAAAATTGTCAGAAACAGAAAATGAAATAGGCATTTTACCAAGGACAAGAGTAGCCCCAATCCATCCGCTGATGCCCCACCTCTCACCAAGAAGAAACCATGCAAAACCAGCACCCCATACTGGCTCCAATCCATAGATTATGGCAGTTTCTGTAGCTGAAACATTACGCATGGCAGCCAACTGTACAATCGACTAATAGTTAACTCGGAACATAGAGATGGAAATGTGTCTTTTGAATAAAATATTAAGAGATCATTTAAGGGGATTTCCAAAAAATTTGGTGCCTCTAAATCTTTATTGCTCCACCCCTCCCCCCCTTCTAACCCTAAGCTCTAGCCCACAATCTAACTCCAAACCCATCCCACAGGCTGTCAAAGGCTTTCAAGGACCAAAACCCAGCATCTTCCCTGAGGAGGCAAGTAGATAACATCATGCTACAAGGACAGTAATATAGCTTATCTTCGCTGCACTTTAAAGTTCGCAATAGTCTTCTTCCCCTCTATATAAATACACAGAGCATGACCCTTTCAAAACAGGGATGATTACCATAAATTCAGTATTGGAAGGATAAATCAGCCCCCTAAGCTCTCAAAACAACTTTGATTTAGTATTGTTTAAGGCGGGAGAACTGGTGGAGACTTTGAGATTATATGTATAAATAAATAATGAACTGAAGCACTGAGTAAAGGCAGCTAGAAGATAATACCAAGTGACAACCCCTTTTATTAGGTAGAAAATGTTCGCAAGCATAGAAGACTTGTAGTGGAGTGTTATCTCCCAAAGGAAGAGACCTGTACTGAGGACAGTGTTCAAAACTGGAGCAGGGTGGGTGAATTAGCCAGGTGATTCTGTAGTTCTGTCATCCATTTATATAAAAACATGAAATAGAAGATTCTTAAAGCCTAAAGTGCGATGACTGAGTGGAACATAAAAACAAAAAAAAAGTTGTGGTGTTGTTTACAAGCACCTACCAATTGGAGGAAAATGAGATGACTGCAAGACCATCAATTTTATTGAATATNTCTTAAAGCCTAAAGTGCGATGACTGAGTGGAACATAAAAACAAAAAAAAAGTTGTCGTGTTGTTTACAAGCACCTACCAATTGGAGGAAAATGAGATGACTGCAAGACCATCAATTTTATTGAATGTGTCCTAAAGCATGGCATGACCAAACAAAATGTTATGAGCAAGCCGGTGTAAATTGTAAATGCCATCAAAAAAAATGAAAAAGAAAAGGAGAAAAGAAAAAGGGCCAAAAGGACATTTCATGATTTCTTGGACAGTCCACTCTCTGTAATTAAGAACCTTAACAGCTNAATGTTATGAGCAAGCCGGTGTAAATTGTAAATGCCATCAAAAAAAATGAAAAAGATAAGGAGAAAAGAAAAAGGGCCAAAAGGGCATTTCATGATTTCTTGGACAGTCCACTCTCTGTAATTAAGAACCTTAACAGATCCAAAGATTTCAGATTAATAGAGATATAAAGGATTAAGTTTCTCAATGAATTTGACTAATTCAAAATTTTGCTCATAACTATCCAATTTTCCTAAAACAAAATATGCATTTGAACAAAGGTGATAAAGAATTTATTGACAATGACAATACATTATATCCCATCTACGTCACGACAAAGTTTTTCAATCACCCTCCTAAGTACAAATTCCACATTAACTTACAAAGAGATATATACATGAATACATAGCTGGAAATTTTTTGATAGATTTAACAAATTATCAACCATCAAAAGAACTGGGTGTCTCACAAAACTATCAGGTAATAGAATTATTAAATTATTAGATGTTCGTTGAACATATGTTGTATTGAAGGATATTCAGGGAACCCTATCAAGATGAGGAAGCAGTAGAAATATACAATCCTTCCAAAACTAAGGAGATCATCATAGGCTCAGCTCCCAGGGATCATACCTCTATCCATAAGCATAACCCTGTTGAAAATATGCCAGTGTAAAGTGCAGGTATCCACGGAAATTCTACCATCCAATGGTAAAACACTGTCCATGTCCAAGACGAAGGATTGAACTCTTGGATGCCACCAAACCAGCCTTCAACTAAATACCACACAGTTGATAGGAGAGCAACAACACATACCTGAGTATTATAGATGTAGAAGCCTTGAATGATATTGACAACCCAAATAGAATCAATAAAAGGGAGCGTTGACAAAGAAGTGCAGGGGTGGAATAACTCACTAATGATTCATGAACTAACCTCATAGCCTAGGAGTGGTAAGAAGTTTTCTTTAGTTGTATTTCGTGAAATATGTTCAGTTCTTAGCATGTGAACTCCAAAAAACACTGCACTTAAGAAATTCAATAGGTCTCCAACCTGAAATGTCAGAACAAAAAGGGACATATAGATAGGCAGAGAAAAATTGTGCAATTAACTGCCTAAATGAGCATCTTCGTTTGAAAGATTCTTGCACCTAGTGTCATCATTATCATGTCCGACAAACAATGTTCAAATGGATAATTGCTGTAAACATTTAAACATACTTACACTTGGAGGTGATCCACTGGATTCCAGCATCGCAACCCCAACTATAGACATCAAAGCTCCAAACCAGGTACGCACAGGAACTACGGCTCCTAACATCCCATCAAGCAAGGGAACCACAATCACCTGATCAACTCTCCAAATAATTGCCATAATTGTACCAGTAAGTACTCTCACATGGCAAGAAGCTTCTAGTCAACAAATTATGAGCTCAAGTGAATTGGGAGGAGTCTTCCTTACAGTGAACATAGAAATAAAAGAAGCCCGCCCTGCATCAGATGTGAGCAGCCCTAGTGCCTGCATCAGGTAGCCTAAGCTGACCCAAAATCCCAGCTCTATGCCTGCATTACGAGTCTGGACATCACCTCGTGCTTGTAACACAAATGGGACAAAAGGTATCGCTGACAAAGCAAATCTCACAATTGTGAAGGTTCCCGGGTCCACAATTGCTTCCACTTCTTTTATAACTGGAATGTTGCTAGCTGAAACATAAAACCACAAATAATTTTCAAATAGTTATCCATGCATCTTTGACAAGCTAGCTTGAAAATGTTGTTTTTTCATGATTTCAAATTAGATCTCATAAACCTGTAACTGCACAATCTGTCATTTCTTGGTATTAGCATGAGTATTTATTGACGCTGGATAACTATAGGCCATCAAATATCACTTNGATTTCAAATTAGATCTCATAAACCTGTAACTGCACAATCTGTCATTTCTTGGTATGAGCATGAGTATTTATTGACGCTGGATAACTATAGGCCATCAAATATCACTTTTCTCACATTTACATTATTAGGCTTAGCCTCAAGAATCCAGGACCTTCAGGAGTATTACTCCATAGTACTATTCAGGATTAAATCCCTACTCTGCTTTCTTCATGTAAAATTATATTACCAATACACCATATACCTAATATGTTTGTGAATGAGGAAAAAGAAGGTCAGGGTTCAATGCCAACCCCCATATGAACTTCTTGATGTGGCCAGAAGGATGGTGACTCGGCAGGTAAAAAAAANGTATTACTCCATAGTACTATTCAGGATTAAATCCCTACTCTGCTTTCTTCATGTAAAATTATATTACCAATACACCATATACCTAATATGTTTGTGAATGAGGAAAAAGAAGGTCAGGGTTCAATGCCAACCCCCATATGAACTTCTTGATGTGGCCAGAAGGATGGTGACTCCGCAGGTAAAAAAAATATGTGGTACTTGAAAATATTCCATTTCAGTTTGTGATGTCAGTTGAGTAGCAATACAAGAGGAACACCCCCTGTATGAGTGCTCAGAGTTGGAGAATTGGATTCTTACTAGTGATGGTTCCTAGGGAATGAAAAGGTGGGATCAGGAATGTAATTCGTCAAGAACTAATGATTAAGTTGTTAGATTTGCNTGAAAATATTCCATTTCAGTTTGTGATGTCAGTTGAGTAGCAATACAAGAGGAACACCCCCTGTATGAGTGCTCAGAGTTGGAGAATTGGATTCCAATTCTAAATGACCAGTTTCAGTCTTATGAATAAATTGGGGGTTAATTGCTCTTCGCACCTTGAAATTTCTACAAATCACAATTTCCCCCGTAGAATTAAACTTTGATAACTTTACATCTTCAGTTTCCAAAATTTGTTCCATTTTGCCCAGTCTTTCACCTTTTCACTGTCTTTCACCCTTTCACAAAAGGAAACATGATGTAAAAATCGAACGTATAAAAGAAAATGCGAAGTCTCTTGAGCCACCAAAATTTCCTGAATTTTTTTTAACAACAAAGCAACAACTGAACATCTCCGCAGCATCAAACTCTCTATTGAACACATTGAAAACTCATTACCATACCGTCCTATGATTCAAATTTTTACCAAAACTCTAGAGAAATTACAATGGCATGAACTAATTTGGACACAGAGGATATTAGATAATTCTATAGGTATTGCATCAACAACGAAATAAAAACTTTTAAAGGGAAAAGATAAGAAGCAATGAGAAGTTTACCGTAGATAACAGTGATGACGTTGAGAAGAATGATGCTCCTGACTTTCCTCGACGCGAATAGTATCCTACGCCACAAAGCTCTTCTTCCGAACAAAGATTTGAAGGTTAGGGTTGTTGGCTTCTTTTGAGATCTACTGCTTGGACTCGAAGGGATCTCAATCTTAACATCATCACGTTCAGTGATCGGCTCTACCACCGATTTCCTCAATCTTTTTCTTGCACTATTAGGGTTTGCATTACTAGAAGACGCTGAAGACGACGNCACCGATTTCCTCAATCTTTTTCTTGCACTATTAGGGTTTGCATTACTAGAAGACGCTGAAGACGACGACGACGATGAAGAAGAAGAAGGAGACGAATTAGAGGAGAAAGTGGTGAGACGAGTTTGCTTTTTGCGAAAAATACTAAATGGAAAGACGATTGAGGAATTGAAAGCCGTAGAAGTACAGGGATACAAGAATTTGATATCAGAGTCGGACGTCGACTTCCAAGGACATTGCCATGGTGATCGTGTAGCCATTCTTGAGCTCAGCTGAGCTGAGCAGACCACAGCTCTCTCTCTCTCTCTCTCTCCCCTTGTTTATAACACGGTGATCATGCGAGTCGGAAAAATATAGGCCAAACAAAACTAGACACGTTTTCCTAATTTCGCTAATAGCAAGGGGTGAAATGACTGAAGTACCCGCATCGGTTCATTGCGAATCTTTGGTACCAAATGTTGTGAGACGGGAAGAGAATGGAAACGAAAAATACTACGAAGAAAGGAAACAGAAAAAGACAAAAAGGAGAAGATATGAACGGGTTTCGCTTTCGATACAAGGCCAATATTATAATGTGTATTTCAATTCTAATAAATATGATAATTACACTTATATTTTATCCACATTAGATATTTTGATCATACAATAAATATTTTAATCATTTATTTATATTTCAATTATAATAAATGCACGGGAGATTTTCAACAATATATTTAGATAGCAATTCTCTTATCGATGAACTTGTAATAATCACAAGGTCAGAAAAGGGGTCGGGTGAATACCCGATTTATTCACTCCGAAGATTAAGTCAGTATAAGTTTTGAGTCTTAAGAACATGTATTTCTTTTTTCAGTTTAGTCTTGCGTACGTTTGTTCATTTTTCTAAAGAGTATTTATACTTGGATTAGTAATTGATGCGGACGAAATTCACGGCTAGGGCCTCAGTGGACCAGAAGCCTGACCATCCCAAGAGGCCCGGAGCAGNTACTTGGATTAGTAATTGATGCGGACGAAATTCACGGCTAGGGCCTCAGTGGACCAGAAGCCTGACCATCCCAAGAGGCCCGGAGCAGCAGTCCAGACCCAGCTCAAACCATAAAGCGATTTGGGGAGTAAAAGCCTAATACAAGCTATTTCTAGATAGGCAGAGGGGACCACGCATCCAGGGGGACCATTCTTGACACCTGCAGCAATCTCAGAGAAGGTGGAGCACCAAGCCGCCAGAGATCATAGTAACGGCAGAGTCGGATGAACAGTGATCATGGTGGCAGAAGAAGTAGGAAGGGGTCAGAAGAAAGGACAACTGGAGGCCCTAAGAGGAGCTAGTATAAATAAATAACGATNAGTCGGATGAACAGTGATCATGGTGGCAGAAGAAGTAGGAAGGGGTCAGAAGAAAGGACAACTGGAGGCCCTAAGAGGAGCTAGTATAAATAAATAACGATAACCCAAGCAAAAAGAGACTCGATCACCCCTGAAAAAGATCAGGGAACATTTGAGAGCAAAAGAGTGTAGAAAGCTGAGAGTGAATACCTAGATAATCATTCTTTGTAAGTGGACCCCGAGTCCCAAGTTACTGGAGGCACTTTGCGGGCCGATGAACATACAATCCCAGTGAGCAAGAGACTCCGTTGAGAGTGGATGTAGCTTTAGTCCTTCGGCTAAGGTGAACCACTTATATTCCCTGTCTAACTGTTCATAAAAGTTTAATCCATCATCTGCAAAATCATTTTCATAACACCATCCAACCTTAGTTGGGCTTGCGCCACAAATTCCAACTACCATCAGTTGACGCCGTCTGTGGGAACGGATTTCATTGTTTCCTTATCTGATTTCTATTTGATGGTTTCAACTCGGAATATGAGTAAAGTTTCTGCCAACCCTCAAGCCCACCAGAACCTATGAGAGAATCCCCTGATTCCTGAAGTGGACGCCGAAAACCACTTCATAGCGACAAACCTTCCCCCTCTGGAAGGGATGGATACCTTTCACCGAACCACGATGCAACTTATGAAGCAGAACCAAGAGCTGTTGGAATGGATACGGACTCACCAGCTCCCTCCATTCCCACCAGCTCAACAAGAGCCCCCTCCACCACCAGCAGGTCACGATGCTCCCCTTCGGGGACACTAGGCTCCACCAAATGGGGTTACAAAGCTCCACGAGCACAGCCACTCCAGAGAAAATCATCAGAGAAGACATCCCGAAGGACAAAACGAAGACGAGGCCCATATCCGGGCTACAGCTGCCTTCCGACAGGACATACCTCATCCCCCGTTCAAAATCGATGATCGCATATGGGAGTAGAGAATCTGTGAACTCCAGCGAGAGCTGGGCAACGTGAAAGAAGTGGTTAGAGGAAAGGCCCCTGACACCATGGATGCCCTAGTCCAGCAAATTGAGTCGTCATTTACACATGTGGTCCTCCATTTCCCTCTCCCTCAGAAGTTTCGGATGCCGTCGATAGAGGCATTCGACGGGACCAAAGGCCCAGTCGACCACTTAAACTCCTACAAGAATCAGATGGAACTCCAGGGGTATCCCGACCTGATTCATTGCCGAGCTTTTGCCATCACCCTAAAGGGATCAGCAATAGCTTGGTTCAACACGTTATAAACATCGTCAATCTCCTCCTTCAGGGAACTGTCAATACAGTTCGTCTCACACTTCATCGGAGCAAGAACGTACAGAAAGCCGTCCTACCACCTGTTGAGTGTCAAACAGGGACCAAGTGAGTCCCTCAGAAGTTACATGCAACGCTTTAACTAGGAATGCCTGAAGGTGGAAAGCGTGGACGATAAATTCGCGTTAACCACCTTCATGTCGGGACTCGGAGTGCAGTCCAAGGACCTTCTTTTCTCGATTACTAAGAACCCTTAGGCTACTATGGCTGAGGTGTTAGCAAAGGCTGAAAAATACATTAATGGCGAAGAAGCTATTCACTTGAAAAGAAGTTCAGCAATGCCGGAAGGGGACAAGAAGAAGCGGGACCATAGCCCCAAGAGAGAGAAGAGGCGCAACTAGTCCCTAAGAAGAGACCGCTCTCCGAGAAGAGGGAGAGAGCCTTCCCCTAAAAGAAGGGAAAATATCCAAGATCGACTAGGACCAACTCTGCAAGAGCTGCAGCCGCAGTATGCTCTAGCTCAACTCCCGCCCCTTGTCACCTCGATTGCTCAGGTCCTCCACGAGGTCCAAAACGAAAGGTTCATCTGGTGGCCACCGCGAATGAAATCTGACCCTAGTAGGCGGGACGCCACTAAGTACTGTGAGTACTACAAAGACACCGGTCACGAGACATATGACTGCATACAACTCAAGAAAGAGATAGAATATCTAATTCAGATGGGACACATGCGCCACTACGTGGCGGCGGATGGAAGAATTCAGAATAATCAAGGCCGAGAAGACCCAACTGCCGCAGAACCCCCTCAATAGCACCAACAAGCCCTTGGCAAAATTCGCGTAATCTCTGGTGGGTTTGCCGGAGGAGGCGAATCCAGCTCAGCACGTAGAGTACATGCTCGGAAGGCACGTTCGGAAGATCACCTTGAAATTCATACCGTACGAAAGGCGCCCCGCCAAGAAATAGAGATCAATTTCTCAGATGCGGACCTCGGAGAATGCTAGCAGCCACATGATGACCCCCTAGTCATAAAGGCGATTGTCGCCAACAAAACCGTGCACCGGGTACTCATCGACAACGGAAGCTCCGCGAATATCATTTTCTTGTCGGCTTTCGACCAACTGGGCATAGAAAGATCGAACCTCGAACCCGTGAAATCCCACCTACTAGATTTCTCAGGCGAAAAGGTTCTGCCAGTTGGATCCATCCAACTCATCCTCACCGTCGGGGAACAGCCCTGCCAGGCTACGACCACCGCTCGGTTCCTAGTAATAGACGTTTCATCTGCCTACAACATCCTGTTGGGAAGGCCATCTCTCAACTCCATCAAAGCGATACCTTCGGCATATCATTTGGTGATGAAATTCCCCACGGAAAATGGGGTCGGCATGGTCAGGGAGAACCAACACTTGGCCAGAGAATGCTATGTTGCGTCAATGAAACAAAGGGAGGTAGAATCGGTCTAGCTCAAGGACCTGAACATGAGAGACAAATTAGAAACCAGACCTACCCCTATAGAGCAGTTGGAGCCCATACAGTTGGACAAAGACCCGGGGCACGTGGTGTTCATAGGGTCAATGTTGCTTCCATCCGTCAAGGAGAAGCTCATCTCATTCCTAAATGCAAATGTTGATGCTTTCGCCTGGAAACAAGAGGACATGGAGGGAATAGACCCCACAGTGATCGTGCATCGTTTGAGTGTTGATCCAAGTTGCAAACCTATCAGGCAGAAGAGAAGAAGCTTCGCGCCGGAAAGGCAAAAAACCATTAACGAGGAGGTGGCTAAGTTGCTACGGCCCAAAGCCATCAGGGAGGTTGATTACCCGACTTGGCTAGCCAATGTCGTGCTCGTAAGAAAGGTGAACGGCAAATAGCGACTCTGTATCAATTTTACCGACCTGAACCGGGCATGCCCCAAGTATAGTTTCCCCTTACCTCGAATAGATCTCATCGTCGATGCAAACGCTGGCCACAAGCTCCTCAGCTTCATGGATGTCTTTTCGGGCTACAATCAAATTAGAATGGACCCTAACGACCAGGAGAAGACATCGTTCATCATAGAACAAGGGGTCTATTGCTACCAAGTGATGCCCTTCGGCTTAAAAAATGCCAAAGCTACCTATCAAAGGTTAGTCAACAAAATATTCTGCAAAAAGCTCGGTCTGACCATGAAAGTCTACATAGACGATATGTTGGTAATATCACTTAAGGCCGAATCCCATATCCACCACCTAGAGGAATCTTTCGAGATTATGCGCCGATACAGAATGAAGTTAAACCCGGTAAAATGCACCTTTGGGGTATCAGCAGGGAAGTTCCTAGGGTTTATAGTCAACAGTAGAGGTATCGAAGCAAATCCCGAAAAGGATAAGGTCGTCCTCGAAATGAAACCCCCTACCAACACCAGAGAAACGCAGCGCCTAACTGGAAGAATAGTGCGCGCTCAACCGTTTCGTCTCGCAATCAAGTGATAAATCCCAACCTTTCTTCAAAGTGTTAAAAGCAACCTTCCGGTGGGATGAGCAATGCGACGAGGCCTTTCAAGCCCTCAACCCATGCTGGTAAGTCCTAAAGAAAAAGATATCCTGACCCTTTATTTGGTCGTATCAGAATTCTCAGTTAGCGCTGCCTTAGTAAAAGACAAATAAAGAATCCAACAGCCGGTCTACTTCTGCAGCAAGGCCCTCCGAGGAACAGAAGAGAGATACCCAAAAATGATAAAGGTCATGTTGGCTCTATTGATGGCAGCCTGAAGACTAAGGTCGTACTTCCAGACGCACACCATCGAGATCCCGACGGACCAACCAATGAGACAGGTCCTGCATAAATTGGAGGCCTCGAGAAGGCTCGTCAAGTGGGCAATGGAGCTTAGCGAATTTGACGTCAAGTTCAAGCCTAGAATTGCGGTCAAAGGGCAAATCATGGCTGACTTTCTAGCCGAGTTTATCGCACCACCTGAAAAGAGTATTAAAGACCGTGACGGCTTGCCCGACATACCGACGTGGAAGCTGTATGTAGATGGGGGCCTCAAATGTCCAAGGATGCGGAGCAGGCCTCATCCTTACTTCCTTAGAAGGTTACGACTAAGAATATGCCCTAAGATTCAACTTCCAAGCGTCCAACAATGAGGCGGAATATGAAGCACTCATAGCCGGCTTAAACCTGGCTATGTCAATAGAAACACAGCAGATCATGATCTATAGTGACTCGTAACTAGTGGCAATACAAGTCGAGGAAGAGTACACTGCAAAAGAAGAGAAAATGGCACTCTACGTGATGAAGGTACGTAGCTTGCTAAAGAAGTTTGTGCGGACCGAGCTGGTACAGATACCTTGAGAGGCCAACACCCAGGATGATACCCTGGCCAAACTAGCCATCACCGGTGAACATGGCCTCCCCGGGCAGACGCTCATCGAGACGCTGACCCAATCTAGCGTACAGCTCGACATCGAGCTAAACAGAGACATTCAGACCCTCCTAGTTGAAGTAGACACTTCTTGGATGGACCCCATTAGATCATTCCTGTTAGACGGAGCGCTACCCGAGGACCCAAAGGAAGCCGTGACACTAAGATCTAGGGCTACAAGATTCACGATAGTCAGAGGTAACTTGTACAAAAGAGGTTTTTCGTTTCCACTAATAAAATGTGTGTCTGAACTTGAAGTAGATTACATTCTGAGAGAAATACACGAAGGGATATACGGAAACCATATTGGGGCNCAGCCTAAGAGAGCTCATAAGCTCAGAGCGACTAGGTTTTTTAACCTAAGTGTTTAAGAGCTTGTAAGCTCAGAAAAGACAGGTTTTTCAGCCAAAGAGAGCTCGTAAGCTCGAAGCAACTAGATTTTTCGGTCTAAGTGTTTAAGAGCTTGTAAGCTCGAAAAAAATAGGTTTTTCAGCCTAAGTGTTTAAGAGCTCGTAAGCTCGGGACGATCAAGCTTTCCCAGTCTACGAGAGCTCGCAAACTCAGCTCCACCAGGTGAACCAGTACGAAGGCCCGAGAGCACAAAGGCCTATCAATCCGAGTCCAAAACAAAGAACGGGCGCAAAGCAAAAGAACACTAGATCAACAGCAAAAGAGTAGATTTCATTAGTCAAAATAGGCTAGCACTTCAACCAGTACAAAAAATAAAAAAAATAAAAAAGCTGGCAGGATCATAGAGGCAGCAAAAACTGGGACATAGAAGCAACAACAACTAGGACATAGAAGCAACATAGTCAAAAACTCCCTCCCCTTTTCGGGTCCTCCCTGGCAACCTCCTTCAACTTGTGATCTCCCTTTTCCAGCAGGGTATTCACCTCCTGCAAATGACCAAGCTTCCCCTTCAAAGCATCTCTCTCGCTCTCCACCTCCACCAACCTCTTCTTCAACAACTCCACCTCAGCCTCCATTCCACGGGGTAGGGAAGGCATAACCCGGGTCCTGGTCGAGCTTCCCCTTATCCCATAACGGGCAAGGTTCTCAGGGGTAACAAGGGCATAATAGAAAAGGGGAAAAAATTTCTCAACCTTGCGAACATTAGATGTCTCTTGAGGAGTAAGACAAGGAATACTTGCACAACACAAGGCCGGTAGAAACAAGGTCAGTACAACATTTAATTACAAAAACTAGCTTAAAATCCACAAAGAACAATTACCTCTCTCCTTGAAATTCCCCCAAGAGCGGGGGATCCAAATGCGACACNACAGAATAGAAAAGGGGAAAAATTTTCTCAACCTTGCGAACATTAGATGTCTTCTGAGGAGTAAGACAAGGAATACCTGCACAACACAAGGCCGGTAGAAACAAGGTCAGTACAACATTTAATTACAAAAACTAGCTTAAAATCCACAAAGAACAATTACCTCTCTCCTTGAAATTCCCCCAAGAGCGGGGGATCCAAATGCGACACTCTTCATCCACCACAGGCTCCCACGAGTCCCCCAATACAAAGAAGAAGCGCTGGGCCCACCCATCGAGAGAGGGGGGAATGTCAGCAACGAGAAGCGGGTGGAAGTACCATTTGAAAACAAGAGAATAGAAAGAAGGGGTAAGTTAAAGGAAAGATCAAGAAAGTAGAAAAACTCAAAAACAGTAGGGAAAGCTTTGAAACCTTGCATTCGCCAAAAGATAAAGAAANGTAAGTTAAAGGAAAGATCAAAAAAGTAGAAAAACTCAGAAACAGTAGGGAAAGCTATGAAACCTTGCATTCGCCAAAAGATAAAGAAACCAACCAAAGTATCCCATCCCGAAGGGGAAAGCCGAGTGGGACACAGACCATGGTGAGAAAGAATCCAAACAAAGTCCTGATGAAGGGGGAGTCGAAGGCCACACACAAAGGCCCCCTCAAAGAAAGCAAACTCTCTCGAAGCAGGCATACTGCAAGGCTCATCAGGGGATGGGGCCCTAACAACCAAATCTGCGGGCAGGTCATACAGACTTTTTAGATTGGCAACATATGCCCCAGTGAGTGTGGATGGAAGNCCGAATGCCACACACAAAGGCCCCCTCAAAGAAAGCAAACTCTCTCGAAGCAGGCATACTGCAAGGCTCATCAGGGGATAGGGCCCTAACAACCAAATCTGCGGGCAGGTCATACAGACTTTTTAGATTGGCAACATATGCCCCAGTGAGTGTGGATGGAAGCAAGAAGATNTCGAAGGCCACACACAAAGGCCCCCTCAAAGAAAGCAAACTCTCTCGAAGCAGGCATACTGCAAGGCTCATCAGGGGATGGGGCCCTAACAACCAAATCTGCGGGCAGGTCATACAGACTTTTTAGATTGGCAACATATGCCCCAGTGAGTGTGGATGGAAGCAAGAAGATAGAGTATCAGTCACCCTTCAGAGACTCTCGAGCACGGCTTTTAAAAAGCGAGGAAGGAGCCATTAGTCCAAGCCTTTAAGAAAGCAAACACTGAAGGAAGTCAAAAATCTGGGAAAGAAGATCTTTGCGAGGAAGTGGAAGTGATATGGCTTGAAGTATTGGGGAATATATAGCCCAGAGGAGCGACTGTTAGAATCTCATAGACGAAATAGCAATAAATAAGGGTGCAAGATTCGGAGAGGTAGGTGAACCGTCTAACAGTTAGCTTAAATGAACAGCCGTTTCGCACGCTACCCGAAAATCACACGGCTACGCATAGCCCAAAAGCCACCAAGAAACTAACATTACTCCAAACAAACCNAGGAGAGGTAGGTGAACCGTCTAACAGTTAGCTTAAATGAACAACCGTCTAACACGGCTACGCATAGCCCAAAAGCCACCAAGAAACTAACATTACTCCAAACAAACCAAGGCCTCTTTGGAGCAAGGGGGCAGGGGAGCGTAACGCCAGTACCAGTAGATACATCACATCAAAAAACGCAGAAGGAAAAAAAAAAGTGTTTACAAATTCCATTACCAAAAAGTGTTTACAGACAAGATAAATTTCATTACCAAAAAGGGTTTACAAAAAAAACAACAAAAAAATATAAACAAATCTTTAAAGTTGTTCGGAGGGAGGACCCGGTGGAGCAGCATCAGAAACACCACCACCCAGAGGAGCATCAAACTGCAGCTAAAACCGCCCAAGATCCAAGTCAGGAAACTCCTCAATTGCCTGGCCGACAAAATTGAAAAACCTATCTATAATGGCTCTGGCCGCCTCCAGTTGGGATTTCTCAATCTCCTTTCGCTGACTCTCAACCACTTGACGTTCAACCGCCAAAGAGTTGTTCAACTCAGCATTTGCGGCCTGCGAGTCCCTCAGTTGGTCCGCTAGTAAAGACTGAGCAACAGCATAATCAAGTAAGTCCCGGGTCTGGGCATCATAATCTGCCCTAGAGAGAGCCAATTCTTTTCAAAGAGACACCTCGGCAGAAGTGCTGGCAACCAACTGCTTAAAAATCTGAGCTCATTGGTCAAGAGCCCGCTCCAACTCCGCCTCGGTAGCCAGACCCCAATTCAAGAGTTCGAGGTTCCGTTGGCATACCTCCCGAAGCTCATTCCTCAAGGTGTGAATCTCTGTCCCAAGTGCGCAGACATACGTTGCCGATTGAAAACAAAAGGAAAAGTTAAAGGCATTGCAAAAACAAAAGCAAGGAACAACGAAGCGAAAGGCAAAACTACCTCAAGAAGAGCGTGAAGCGCTTCCCGGCTGTGGGCTCGGAAAGGAAGATCTATAGAACATCTCAGATCAACCTAAGGGATCAATCCCATCAACGCGTGGCTGCTCAGACTCACATTCCTCAGGAGACTACCCTCGAGATCGATCGAAGGAACAGGCGAAGCACCCCCGAGCTGGAGCCAGTGACACCGGTGGAGTTGAAACCTCGCAGAATCGGTCCTGTTACCGCACTGACCACAACTCGGCCCGCCGTCGCAATAGACCCCGGCTCAGGTATCATCACCTCTGCCGCACCAGACGAGGGCCCGGAAGTCGNCAACGCGTGGCTGCTCAGACTCACATTCCTCAGGAGACTGCCCTCGGGATCGATCGAAGGAACAGGCGAAGCACCCCCAAGCTGGAGCCAGTGACACCGGTGGAGTTGAAACCTCGCAGAATCGGTCCTGTTACCGCACTGACCACAACTCGGCCCGTCGTCGCAACAGACCCCGGCTCAGGTATCATCACCTCTGCCGCACCAGACGAGGGCCCGGAAGTCAACAGACTCTACCACCAACGCCTAGAGTCCAGCCCACATAATCCCCACCTTGTCGAGCCCTTTTAGCTGGAGGCTCGAAACTCCTGGCTCACCTCCTTTGACCCACCTGCTCCAGGATCGCCCCCCCATTGTGTAACCAAGTACGAAGGAACTGCATAAACAGACCAGAGAAGTAAGTAAGGGCCCCAACGAACTATGAACAGTGGCAGAAGGTCAGATACTCACGGCAACTCGATGACGAGGATGGAACGTGACACATCAGCTTCATAAACGAAAATGGAGGACAAGCCCGGGCATATCCAACTCTGGTCAGCTCCTTGCCAGACAAAGGCGGAAGCTCGCCTGCAGCCACAAAGGCAAACAAAGTTATCGCCCCCCAAGGAAGATANTCTCACGGAAACTCGACGACGAGGATGGAACGTGACACATCAGCTTCATAAACGAAAATGGAGGACAAGCCCGGGCATATCCAACTCTGGTCAGCTCCTTGCCAGACAAAGGCGGAAGCTCGCCTGAAGCCACAAAGGCAAACAAAGTTATCGCCCCCCAAGGAAGATATAATAACATGGGCTTANACTCACGGCAACTCGATGACGAGGATGGAACGTGACACATCAGCTTCATAAACGAAAATGGAGGACAAGCCCGGGCATATCCAACTCTGGTCAGCTCCTTGCCAGACAAAGGCGGAAGCTCGCCTGAAGCCACAAAGGCAAACAAAGTTATCGCCCCCCAAGGAAGATATAATAACATGGGCTTACTGGGATTCCTCCATGTTAACAAATATAACAGAAGAAAACCAACAGATAGGAACCTACCCAGATTCCTGCGCTGCCCCCATTCAATAAGAACCCTGGCTGTCGTTGAAAAATGGGTCCCGTATTCCCAGTCGACTCCAGAAACGAAGAAATACCTTTTCCTCCACCCTTCAGGCTCCGGAGGAAGGTCAGAAATAAGAACTTCTCCTCCCCTCCTGGGAATGAAATAGTAAAACTCGGATACCTCCTTGGGATGGAACAAATGAAGAAACTCCAGAACAGTAGCCCTAGACTGGGGAAACAACCTCCCCCATATCGTTGCGAAGCCTAGCAGGACCGCCCAGGCCGCTGGAAGGAGCATAGCAGGACAGAAACCGAAGAAATGCAAGACCTCTCTAATAAACGAGGGAAGGGGGAACCGCAGCCCCAACAGGAAAGGGGCCTCAAAGAAACAGGCCTCATCCCGGACTCGACAATGGAAATGACGCGTATCAGCATGACGCACAACCACACCAGGTGGGATGTCAAAACGTCTGGCAAGAGAATGAGCCTCTTCCTCCCCGATCTCATTAGCCTCAACATCGGGAAAGAGACGTTCCATAACATCGCGAGAGGAGAAAGGGACCCTAGCCATGAGAATAGAAGGAAAATATTTTCCCTTGAAAACACTGAAGGAGAAGAGTCGCGACCACGGAGAAAGCAAAAAGTTCTGATGCCTAAGGTAAGNAGAGAAAGGGAGCCTGGCCATGAGAATAGAAGGAAAATATTTTCCCTTGAAAACACTGAAGGAGAAGAGTCGCGACCACGGAGAAAGCGAAAAGTTCTGATGCCTAAGGTAAGGCAGTCATTCCCTAGAAACGCCCATTTATAACNGCGACCACGGAGAAAGCAAAAAGTTCTGATGCCTAAGGTAAGGCAGTCATTCCCTAGAAACGCCCATTTATAACCCTAGCTGACGTGCACCCATCATCTCAGCCGAGCGCAATTAATGCGCGTCCCTTGCATTTAAGTAAGGAACACGTGGCGTCATGGGGGACAACAAAGCGTCACGATCAACGAGCCACTATTCCCACTGGCGACGCACGTTCTTTAACAAAGGAAACCGTCATATCTAGAGTACGGAGAAAGATGGGCGAAAAGATCAAAATGCCCCCATGATTCACAAGGAGACGATTGAAGGGGGAAACATGGGATTTCTGGCTAAACCTGTCATCTCCCCTTGGTCTACCATTATCCCTCCTTGGAAAAGGGCAAAGTCAGCTCGGCTATGTAAGGCCAAAGCCTTGGCCCTACTGCGGCCACGCAAAACAACTCGGGAACCATAATTTGGGATCTCGAAGTTAGCAAACAACATCATCACTTTCATTCAACAGAACCAAGGAGGAAGACATCATTTACAAACAAGGAGAAAACAACGACATTCTAATAAGAAGCCGTACCAAAAGTTACATCAAATTCACAAAGATAAAATACTACAAAGGTCCTTGTCGAATCACCAAAAATGAAAAGAGAGAAGCAACCATGGGTCCACCTCAGGTAGCTGCCTCACCACTGTCGCCGATTCCCTTGTCAGTTTTTTTGGCTGTGACATCGGACTTCTCGAAAACGGAAGCCCCCTTAGCACCTGACACCACAACCTCTTCAGCAGTCGCGGACCCCTTCTTGTACTCAAGTTGCGACACAAAGGAATGCAGGTCGAGGTCAGGATGAGCATCCTCGATCTGGTCCCTGCAGTTCAGGAACCCTTTCACAAAGGCAGAGGCGCCTTCCCTCAACAGCTCAGACACCCGGACTCGCAAAGATGACAGCTCAGAATCCTTGGCCTTCAGATCTCTAACCTTGGCTTTGATTTCATCATCCTTGGCCGCGAGGCCTGCATCTTTAGCCTTGAGCTTAGCCTCCAAACCCCCGATCTACGACTCTTTAAGCGTGATATGGTCCTGATGGCGGGAGTCCAGCTCATCGTTGATCCTCTTCAATTCGGCGACCTCGAAAACTAGAACCTGCAGCTTCCCCTCGACAGCCTCCTTGCTGACCGTCATGACATCGAGAACGTCCTTGGCCTTCTGAAGATCCCGCTCATGATAGATGTCCAACATCTTCACGAAGGCGAGCGACTATAAAAGAAAAAGGAGATCGGTCAACGCAGGAAGAAGGAAAAGAATTCGAGAACGATTGAGTAAATAAACGGAATAAGAAGGTACCTCGGCCAGGCCTTGGATGGTATGCTGGATCTTCTTCTTAAGGGAACCTCCATCGTCGACTGACGATCTGATATGGAGATCAACTCTGATAGAACAGCCACTACGGCTTCGAGATCGCAAAGGAAGCCGCCCCTACGCACCTTAGATTTAGAATGGAAAACCCCCTCTTTCTCGCCCATCGGAGGAACCGTCTCAGGTGAGGCAGAATGGGGGGCCGAAAAGCCGAGCTTGTCTGCTAAAACCCCCTCCGAACTGGTGTCACCCTTGGAAAATGTAGAAGAATGCGAGGGCACGATAGCATCCCCTCGAGGAGGAACGACTTCACTCTTCTTTTCTAAAGAAGTAGATATGGGCCCAGTGGCCGACGCCTCCTTGGGTGGCAGCTGGCCTCCCTTCGTCAATCTCCTCCTCTTTCTCGATTGCTCGGTATCTGAGAACACCGTCATAATCAGATCTTGGTCCATACTACCCGACTGAAAGGCAGAAGGTGGTGCAACCTCTAAAGCTTGGATAATGGGCAGTCCTAGTCCGTGTTTGGCTAGGTTTACATCAGTCACTAAGTCAAAGAAATCCTCAACCTGAAGGCTTCAATTCTAGCAATTTGGGCCGCCTCCTCCGTGTCGAGTACCGGGTAGAATTCTGCAAATCAGATCAAAGGTTAGAAACAAAAAAAAAGGGGGGAGAGAAAAGAAGATAACAAAAAGGAACACGGTCGGAAGATTAGTCTTACGAGTGTTCCTTGGGACCCCCCAAGACCTTGAAAACCGAGGGACGTCGCCGAGCTCCCCTGACAACTCCCAAGAATCGCCTATAGCGAAAAAGAACCTCAATTTCCACCCCTTATTGGAAGACGGAAGCCCGAAAATCAGAGTCTTCACCTTTAGCCGTTTAGCAAAATATAAAAACCTGAAGAGGGAGAAGACTTCAAATGAAAAAGGAAGGCAAATTCTCGTATAGAGGGAAGGGGAAGGTTCCCACTCTCAAACCAATGGACAAGGAAACCAACCAGGAGGCCCCAACCGTTGGGAGATAGTTGGGCCAGACAGACATCGTAGAATCCGAGAACATTCTGGATAAAAGGATGGATAGGAAATCGAAGACCAGCCCGGAATGCAGACTCGAAGAAACAAGTGAATCCAGGAAGAATAGAATTACACCTCTCATGCCCCCTTTGGAGAATGTAATTCCACAAAATCAGGAAAGCGATACTCACACCTCAATTCCTCCAAATCCTCGTCACCAAGGCAGCTGGAGGTCCCCTCCGCACAACAGGTCAAGTCAGATGGCTCGCGACGAATTCATTTTTTTGGAATGGGGGGGAGGGGGCCTGCCCAAATTTCCTCTTCTTCGATTGAACCGGGGAACCAGGAGGAAGGGCATAAAGAGGTACTGCCCCTGCTGAAGGCACCGGGGATGAAGCTCTGGGAGTGGACTCAGGGGCTCCGCCGCCGACGAAAAGAGAACGCCCGCTGGAGGAAGCCGTGGTGGTCTCCTCGACCTCCCCACTAACGGATTCCAATTCGAAAGAGGAAGAAACAACAAATTTTCCCATCAAAAGGTCGGATCTCACGTTAGAATGAAGGGAAGGGAAATGCAAGGCACAATCCGCCAAGAATAAAGGTTTCAGACACCAGGCCCTAAGTGAGGATACCCTCGCCACTGAAAAATGGTCTACGAATCGCGAAAGGAAAGTAAGATCGTCGGAGTGTTCTCTAAAATAACTAAATCTCCAGATCAGAAAGCGGAACCCAAAACCCCACCAGGGAGGGTTAAATGGATCCAGATCGAAATAGCAAGGAGAAAGGAAGAATGACGTATCTAGTGAAACGCTAGAAGAAGAGGAGAACCAGAGACGATGATGTTGTAAGTCGCCCTAGAGTCCGAGTCAAAACACTTTGAATGCACAGAAAGGGAAGGGAGCACAAAAGAGAATGGAACTTGGAACCACAGAGCAAAAAGCCAAAAGACCTTCCCCCCCCCTCTCTTTTTGAGGGACGTATATGTATGTGTGGAGCATTAAATTCATGACAGGCAAACGACAGGACACGCCTCAAAAGCCGTATCCACAAGCTCACTCGATGGTGACACGTGTACATTACCATCCCATCATTGCCGGCAAACAGAGGCATGACCCAATCCTGATTAGAACCAATAGCCCGACACAGTTATTACTCTGAAAGCCCAGAACACGCCCAATAAAGTCATTTTTAACCCTAGGCCAAGAATGATAACATCTCCATGACCTGGGTCGAGGGGCAACTGATATGGACGAAAATTCACGGGCAGGGCCTTGGTGGCCCAGAAGCCTGACCAGCCGAAGAGGCCCGGAGAAGAGAAGCGGGACCTGGTATCGGCAAAAAGCCTATAGCCCAACAGTCCAGGCCCAGCCCAAACCATAAAGCGGTTTGGAGAGTAAAAACTCAGTCCAAGCTATTTCTAGATGGGCAGAGGGGACCACGCATCTAGGGGGACCACCCCTGACACCTACGGCAATCTCAGAAAAGGTGGAGCACCAAGACGCCAGAGATCATGACAACGGCAACGCCGAATGAATAGGGACGCCGAATGAACAGTGATCGTGGTGGCAGAAGAAGCAGGAGGGGGTTAGAGGAAAAGACAGTTGGAGTCCCTAAGAGGAGCTAGTATAAATAGATAACGATAACCCAGGCAAAAAGAGACTCGATCAACCCTGAAAAAGATCAGGGAACATTTGAGAGCAAAAGAGTGTAGAAAGTTGAGAGTGAATACCTAGATAATCATTCTTTGTAAGTGGACCCCGAGTCCCAAGTTACTGGAGGCACTTTGCCGGCCAATGAATATACAATCTCAACAAGCAAGAGACTCCGCTAATAGTGGATGTAACCTTAGTCCTTTGGCTAAGGTGAACCACTTATATTCCCTGTCTAACTGTTCATAAAAGTTTAATCCATCATCTGCAAAACTATTTTCATAACACCATCCAACCTTAGTTGGGCTTGACCCACAAATTCCGACTACCATTAGTAATGAATACCAAGGCTTGAAATTTCATTTCAACATTTAATGACTTGCACTCTTACTCATGCGTAATGAGTGTTTTCCACCCAGATCTGTAAGCCTAGTTTACTCGAGCGATAGGGTGACTGCTCGAGACATACCGAGAACATATGGCTCTATCCCTAGTCATTCAAGTCTTCTGACCAGCGCTTTGACATCTAATCCCTAGCGTTCAATATTCGGAAGAATAGTACCCCGAAAAGCGCAAAAGAGATATATTCGACGCAATAGCCATTAATGTTTCGTAATTATGACTACTACTTTGGGTCTCAAAGACACAAGGGCTCATTAATAGCCCTATCTTAGTCACTCACATTTCCATAAATGAACTATCAAGTTGCCTTAAATGCTGGTGTCAGTCTGTGTACTCTGCTCCTCTGAGCCATTACTCCTCGACGCAAGTTCTTGCCACCTTTTGAGTTCTGTAACGCCTACACCTTTACACGTGTCAATCTGTAAACCGCTGAGCCGTCTAAAATCCCATCAATAAAAATAAAAACACACTCTCACTCTCACTCTGGTCCTTTTTATAGTTGAAAAATACTCAACTCAACAAAGTCTTACTTCAACATTTTTTAAGTCGGTTACATATATTATACTTCCACACTGAGCCCTATAAGGGTCAACTTTGAGATTGAAAATTGTTATTTTGACCTAATTTGTTAATTTAATGTATCAAAGTCTTTGAATTGATAACGGATGCCAACTAATACTATGACTTACTGTTTATCTAATGAGAGTAATTCATTAGGTCGACAAATTAAATAAATAAATAAAGTTCAAATAACATGTCTCATTAAAAACTTATAGTTAGTAGACACGCTTTCTCAACCTCCTGCTTCACAAACATAGCCACCAAAAACTTCACAATTGCTTCTCAGCCTCCTGTTTATCTCACCCATCCCTCTGATCAATCTGGTTTCTTCAAATTCAAGCAGTTATCAGCTGCTTGGCTGAACAGCTCTTGGACCTGTTTTAGTTCCTTTTCTGGTGCCAACAATAACTTTGCATGATTAGTTACAGCAAAGGCAAACGAATTGAAAGGAAAAATTACATGAGAGAGAGAGAGAGAGAGGACAATCAATAACAGCTGATCAACTAGCTGTTTCAGACAATAGTCAGAGAGTTTAGAAACTGTTATAGTTCACAGATGATTTCTTCATTATGGTCTAAGAAAATGACATTTTTTTCCAACTCCATTTTCTTATCAGCAGACCAACTCCCCAAGGTCAGCACAATTACTCGTGTATGAAAATGCAGATGTAACAACCATGGTCCAAGAATACATTATGTTCATAAGGGAAAAATGATATTAGCTAGCGTTGTTTGGATATATTAGGAAAGTAAATTCCTTTCTACTGTGAAGTTCACTCTAGGCTTGCACTCTAAAGGAGGGCAGGAACCCACACTGCTGACTATGTGAGTATGAGACTATGAGTGAATCAAATATAACCAAACGAGGACAAATTTGAAGACTTCACCTGCAGCCTCCAGTTGCTTCTGAAGTTCTTGGCCTACCAAATCATTTTCAGCCTGCACCATATGTCAACAAATAGCAAGGCTATTAGAGGAGCAGGAGGAGGATTACTAAGCCAATTAAAATGGAAGGCAATGTATCCGCCCATCCATTGCCTGAAGAAATCACACACACACACACACACACACACACACAGAAGTAATGCCTGAAGTTCTGCAATTCTTTTTAGTTGAGCTTCTTNTTAAGCCAATTAAAATGGAAGGCAATGTATCCGCCCATCCATTGCCTGAAGAAATCACACACACACAGAAGTAATGCCTGAAGTTCTGCAATTCTTTTTAGTTGAGCTTCTTCACCTCCCTCGGACAACGGAAGTGCAGCAACCAATGCATCAAACTGCATAATGAATAACACCTGGTATCTGAGAATCTCATATATGGTTGATTAGGATGAAGATCACATTGACAGAAAACCAATGTGCCAGCTTGCATAGCTAGTAAAGTCTCAAAGTAATCGTCCTATTGACCTTGGATCACCTTATGCCTTATGAAGATTAAAACGAAAATGAGTGAAAGCTACCCATCAGAAAGCCTGTCATCGTCTTTGGACCAACAAGAGAAATAAAAAGGATCAAAATTGAGACAAGAAAGATGGAAACATATAATGGGAAGTCAACTTCCTCATATTTCAACATCAAGCTTGGTACCAGCAAGTCCACATATTCTGCTGGTCCATCCAAAAACTGTTGTATGATGGGTCTTTCATTAATTACAATTGAAACCTACTTTTTGTTTATCAAGTCTTAACATCTCTGCACCGACGCTAATCAATATGGACTCACTTCACATATCTTTTATGGCAACAATTCTAATCAAAATAACAGGGGAGTCTTTACTTACTTTGTCAAAACAACAGGGAGTTAGGGATTCACTTATAAGTGACATTCAACTTTTAATATACTTTCCAGAATAAAAAAAAACTTTCCGGACATTCACCTTTTAATATGTCCGGAATTGCTGGATATTTTATTTCAAACCGAACAAAACTACTTATTTCCCTTCTTGACGGATTGAAATACAAGAAATTCATCAAGAGTGAAATAAGTGCAAAAAAGGAACAGGAGCATAACCCCAAGTAAACGAAAAGAATAAGAAAAAATTAGAGAAAAAAATAAATAAAATGCAGCAAAATAACAAGATGAAAGAACAAGGGCGGCTTAGTGCAACCAAACTATAAAAATTTGAAACCCATTATGCAAAGTAGGCAGTCTCAGGATAGGTCAATCTAGATATCCAAAATAAGGATCCAGCATAAGTCTTCAATATCCAACATGTAAGAATAAAGCCAGCGTCATCTCATCCATCTTAAACTCCCAACTTTTTTTCTCTATTCTACAAGTTCTTTATTATTTAAGCCAGTATAAATGGGAGACAACTTTATTGCATTGCTAAGCAAAAGTAAATATGCAGAAAGACAAATAAGGGTAGTAAAAATGTGGGAACAAAGTGTATTTTTTCTATTCCGAATAAAAAACAAGAGTAACAAAGTAACTAAAGATTATTGACTAAGTGGCCTTACGATGTGTAATGTAATTTATGTCATTACATAATTCTTAGAAATAGTCAAAGATCTGTAACCTAAGTATAAACGACATTCTGAGCAATTTCTGTTGTTAGTTTNGAAGATTATTGACTAAGTGGCCTTACGATGTGTAATGTAATTTATGTCATTACATAATTCTTAGAAATACTCAAAGATCTGTAACCTAAGTATAAACGACATTCTGAGCAATTTCTGTTGTTAGTTTCTGAAGAGTTCACAAAATTGCATTACTAAACCATAAATTTGGTTCAGACATTCCAAATGTTTTGATCATTAGTTGACTAAGCCATAAAAGTCTATGGTAATCCAGAAAATGTAGAGACTAAAACTAAGCCATAAAAGTCTATGGTTGTCTAGAAAATGTAGAGACTAAAACTCTAACTCCAGTCCTTAAATTGCTCTTCTACCCACTAAAATGAAAGTTTCCAGACCACTGTTCAACAATCTTGCCATAGGATAAAAGTGAGCTTAGAAATCAACCACATTCCATTTTTTATACGAATAAATGAACCTCATTCTCTAATGACAGAGATTCAGAACCTCCTGTGGTTTGCTAAGTGTCCGATGAAAAGAACCATGAGAATAACTTTAGGCGTAGAAGTGCCAATAGTTAGTATCGGAACTCGCAATGCAATGGGATTGATTGACTAATTTGTTACAGACAATCTAGCAGGTCACCATTTTCTGGGAACAGAGATATCTTTGACCCTGTGCCTTCATATGTATATTCGTTTTTTAATAGGAAACAGGAAAATGTTACTTATACGAAATATAATAAATACATTTGAGGACAAGGAATCGTCCAAAGGAGAAATAGAAAAGCTATAGGGCTAACAAGAAACTAAAATACATCGTTGTATGCCTATGAATCAGTACACACTTGAGCCCAATGATAATTAATCAAAAAGAACGGAGTTCCTTCAAATTCTTTAGATGTGGAAGCCCGAAGAAGCCATGTAAGTGATTTTATCACATCTCTCTTCCCAATGAGTCTCCCAATCTTCAAAAATTTGGTGATTTCTTAACAACCACACCAACAAAAACAATGCTAAAACCACACATGGATTTCAAAGATCGAAAGACAATATTTAGGGCACACCCAGGGAAACTAAATACACCCAAAAGCGTATCCCACAAATTATTGACAAAGGAGCAATGCAAGTAAATGCGATCGATACCTTTTGCCACACACTTACGTAAATGCACCATTGGGGGTGAAGAGTAGGAAGGTCTTCTTTTTTGGATCAACTCATTAGTGTTGAGTTTATTAAGGGAGCCTTAGACTTCCATATCATAAATGGGGTTTGGAAGATTGGTCAACAAGGTTTATTAGTTAAGGACTCTTTTTGAGTTTTACAAGAATACTCCCTTGAGTAAGACAAGACCCACTTTCTTCGATCCAAAGAAGAAGGATTCAACACTATATTATGAAGAATACCCAAAAGCAAAGACAATTCAACAGCTTCTCTATCATTGAATTACATAAAGAAGTCAAAATTCCAACAACTTGGTAGTATTGGACTTAGAGAAGGCATCTTTTCTTATTCAAATCTTTCACCATTTTTTGGGAACAAAGATAGGTATTTGACCTCGTGCTTTTACAATTCGATTGGAATTATTGAACTCATTTCAAATCTTTAACTTCAGTTGATTTTCATAAGAAATGGGTTACTTTGAGATTAAAAGTTTGGGTTTACAAAATAAAAATATGAACTTTGAGTCATGACCTGAAGAAACAAATTGACTTGTTTCATTGTAAAAGATCCTTCTGTAGCTCTAAACACGGTGGGTCACCAAGTAGTGCATCAGATTCTACATCTAATCCATTTTGAGCTAGGTACCTCAGGTTTTCTCATGCAGAGCACATTTCATGTGGATGTTTTTATATGCAAACAACTAATATGCAAAGTTTTCAACAGCATTAAATTTTCACAATTGGAAAGCAGTTTGTAGCTCATAGTTTTTGCTTTATTGGCTTGTTTCTTGTTTTCTTTTGGTGGACTTCTTATCCACTAATTATGTACATTTATATCTTTCAATGAAATGAAAGTTTTGCTTCTTATCAAAAAAAAATCCCCTCAGTACCATATCACCCCAAAGCAGAAGGGTATGATGGGCCCCAAAGCAGAAGGGTATGATGGGGCCCCGGATATGTGGATACTGAGGGGATTTTAAAAAAAAACAACAAATATGCATATAGTTTTCAACTGCAGAAAATGTTTACACCTGCTTAGCAGCCTTAACCAGAGCGGCACTCATGAGCTTGGGTTGCTCAGCAACATTCTCTGCACCTTCTGTAGGATTAGCAGGAGGTTCTGGATAATCTGGAGAGAGTCGAACTGGAGGGGCATCCCTTTGTAGTGTCCCAAAGGTATTGAAGGCAAGAGCCGCAATTGTGTTAACTTGTTCTTGTAATTGGGAGATTATGTCCATTCACAGAGTCTAATTTTGCAGCAGAATTCTGAGACAAGGATATTAACCATATTTAACACACAATGAAGAGACATTAAATATTGGAAATAGTAACTAACACATTAACAAGGAACACAAAAAAATCTTTGAAATCAAATATGCATAAGGCTTCTTTTATGTGTACAAATATATACATCAAAATAGGGTAAATTGTATCAATGGTCCTTAAGTTTAACACTAGTTGAACTTTAGTCTTTAAAGTTTTAACTTTGTCAATTTAGTTCTCACATTTTAAACATTCAAACAATGTGACCCCCAACACTAACTACCGTCTGAATTGTTGACGGAGAAATGAAATGGGCCTAGCACATGCCCAATATTAAGGGTAATTTTCCACTAATCAACACTCCTTATATCAAATGCCATTTTTCCTCATTCACTAAACACAGTTCTTCTTCCAGCACTCTTTTCTTATTCTTCTCTCTCTCATACTCAGAACACAGTTCACTCACACACACACAGAAACACACTCAGAAGATGCACTCTATCTGCCCCTCTCTTTCCAATTCACAACCTTTCTGCACAACACACACCAAACCTAGCATCTCTCTTCGTTACTCTCCCTCTCTACAAACAAAACAGTCCGGCAAACAACCCCCCGCCAAACAACCAGGAGCCACCACCCACTGCCAAACAACTCCACACCACCACCTCACCGTAATCTTTTCAAAAAACACACACACACACACAAGCAATCCAATTCAACCAATTGCGATCACCACTTCCTAATCCAATTCATCCCAATCACAATCAATTTTTTGAGTAGAAATAAACATTAAATCAAAATCACACCACAAATAGAAATCAGGTATCACATTATAAAGCATAACTCCAATTGAAATCGAAATAACAATTGAAATCGAAAACCAAAATCAAAATCCAAGTAATGCATGATACGTCTAGGTGTGCTGAGAGAGAGAGAGAGAGAGAGAGGGCTTTAAGTGCCACAAACCAGGACGTTTGGTTTGACGGGTATTCAGTGGGGGGGAATGGTTCTCGATTGCTNGGCTTTAAGTGCCAGAAACCAGGACGTTTGGTTTGACGGGTATTCAGTGGGGGGGAATGGTTCTCGATTGCTGGAGTAGGCATAGGGATACACAGAAAAGCATAGTTATCAAAATTGGGCCGGACAATCTAGCCGACAAAAAGACTGGATCAATAGGGATAACTAGTTCAACCGTTGGGTCACCTGGTCGAACCGATCGTATAATAAAAATATAAAAATAATAATAACACATAATAATTAAGCTAAAAATATAATATAATACCATAATTTATACATATTGAGTCAAATAAAAACAAAAATATCAGACATGTTGACAATCACAACCACAAATAAAGCATAAATTAGAAAGTCACAATCATAATCAAACTGATAAAGCATAAATTTGCACAAAGCCATAAACAAATAAAACATAAATTACAAAAAGCTACAAATTGATAAAACATAAATTCGCACAAATTCATAATTGATAGAACATAAATTTGGACAGATAAATGATAATTGATAATGCATAAATATTTATGGTCATATGGGGCTAAGAATCAGAGTCGCAAACGATAAGGGAGAGATATAAACTATAGAGTGATGTGTGTGGGTCTAGAGTGGGCCGCTGAGGGCTTCTCAGTTCTGTGTGTGTGTGTGTGTGCGAGAGAGAGAGAGAGAGAGAGAGAGAGGGTGCGTGGCAGGGATCGTGACTGCGTCTGTGAGAGAAATCGACTGTGGCAGTGTCGCTTTGTGAATGTGTGAGAGATCGAGTGGGTGTGTGAAAGTAGAGACATCCATCCAGTGGGTGTGAGTGTGTGACGTTCGTGACTCGTGAGTGCATCTGAGAGAGAGAGGGGGGACTTACAGCAGCAGGAGAAGAGAGAGAACGTCTGTCTGCAATTCGAACTAAGAAGCGATCGATTCAGGGTTAAACTGCCCAAAAATTCGGATTTATATACCTCTCGAATTCGAACCGCCTGGTTCATTTGAATCGGACTGGTCACCGGTTAATGATTGAACCGGCTGACCTGGTCGGGTTTATTAGCTGAACCTCCCGGTCAGTTATGGTTTACCGGTTTAATGATTGACCCTCCCGGCCAGTCCGATTCTCCTGTCCTGTTTAATGTTGAACTTCCGGGTCCGATCTGATCTGGACCGGTTAATAGTTGAACGCCCGATCCGTTCCGGTTCACAGGCTTGATGACGAACCGTCGATCCAGTCCGGTTCTCCAATTTAATAATTGAAAACTTGAACTGGTCGCACCAATCGAAGGCAACCAGTCACCACAATCATCAACCTTCAGGGATCAAATACTTGAATTTTAGCATTAAAATGATGATACCCATTATAAAACTTGGAATCGATCAATCGACGACATAACAAAACCTAAAATAATGATTGAATATAGCTTGGCACCAACTTCTAACAGCGAATTGTATCACTGAGAAAAGGGTGAAAATTACAACCATGCTATCAAAAACACACTGCACTATTGTGAAAATCAGACTTACCCCTAAACCTCTCCCTTCAACCATCAGTTTCTCAACTCTACGACAAACCCATGAACCCCCTTCTAGCCAACATTTGTCTTTAACAAAACAATTATTGACTTCTCTACTACAATCTCACTCCTCACACCCAGACCAGCTCAAACAAATTCATGCACTTATCCTCACAACAGGCCTCTCCATCAAGAACAGCTTGGTCACTCACCTCCTCACATCTCTCACTGTCTTGGGTGACATGCCATATGCTCGCCAATTGTTCGATGAATTGCACAAGCCGAGACCTTTTATATGGAACACTGTCATCAAAGGCTACGTCAAGAATGGAATTCACACTGAAGCTGCCTTAATCTATAGACAAATGCATATGCTTTATGTTAAACCAGACCCTTTTACATACCCTTTTGTGATCAAGGCATGTGCTGAACTGAATTATTCATGCGTTGGTCTGGCAGTTCATGTGCAGCTTTTGAAACATGGATTAGAATTTGTAGCTATGGTGAGGACTGAGTTGATGGTGATGTATGTGAAGTTTGGTGATCTGGGTTCTGCTGATTACTTGTTTCAGAGCATGGTTGAGAAAGATTTAGTGGCTTGGAATGCTTTGATAGCGGCTTATGCACAAAATGGGCATGATGTTAATGCTCTCGGGCTGCTTCGCCAAATGGCTGTCAGTGGAATCAGACCTGATGCTGTGACTGTCGTGAGTGCACTTTCAGCTTGTTCTCATTTGGGGTGCCCGGACACTGGGGAGGAAATTTATGAGGTTGCAAGAAGAGAAGGGATTGATAGCAATATAATTGTTGACAATGCACGGCTTGACATGCATGTGAAATGTGGAAGTATTGAAATGGCGTGGAATCTCTTCGATAACATGCCTTTTAGGAACGTTATCTCTTGGAGTGCTATGATTGGAGGGTATGCTATGAACGGGCAGAGTGAGAAGGCATTGTCATTGTTCTCTAGGATGCAAAATGACGGGGTGCGGCCAAATTATGTCACATTTCTTGGTGTTCTATCTGCGTGCAGCCATGCTGGGCGTGTAAGGGAAGGATTGAATTATTTCAATTACATGGTTCAGTCCAATGACAAAAGAATGAAACCTAGAAAAGAACATTATGCTTGTATGGTGGATCTTCTTGGCCGTTCAGGGCATCTTGAACAGGCTTATAATCTTGTAAAGAGCATGCCTACTCAGCCAGATGCAGGAGTGTGGGGAGCTTTGTTAGGTGCTTGTGCAATTCATCATGATGTTGAATTGGGCCAGCACGTGGCAGATTTGCTCTTTGAGTTAGCCCCTGATATTGGTTCCTATCATGTTTTGTTGTCGAACACGTATGCAGCTGCAGGGAGGTGGGATTGTGTTGAAAAGGTTAGGCGGAAAATGAGAANTGAATTGGGCCAGCACGTGGCAGATTTGCTCTTTGAGTTAGCCCCTGATATTGGTTCCTATCATGTTTTGTTGTCGAACGCGTATGCAGCTGCAGGGAGGTGGGATTGTGTTGAAAAGGTTAGGCGGAAAATGAGAAAGAAAGGTGTGAAGAAAGTGGCTGCATATAGCTCAATTGAATTTAATGGTCAGGTTCATGTTTTATATGGGGGAGACAGATCGCACCCACAGGCAGAGAGAATATATAAGAAGCTAGAGGAACTAATCAAACAAATGAAGAGCATGGGCTACAATCCAAGGACTGGCTCTGTGTTACATGATGTGGACATTGAGGAAAAGGAAGCTACACTTAGCAGTCACGGTGAAAAACTTGCAATTGCATTTGGTCTAATCAATGTAAGACCTGAAGTCCCCATTAGAATAATTAAGAACTTGAGAATTTGTGATGATTGCCATACTTTCTCGAAATTTGCCTCTGAACTTACCATGAGACACATCGTCATGCGAGATAAGAGCCGTTTTCACCATTTTAAAGATGGTATTTGCTCGTGCAATGACTTTTGGTGATCATGAGGCAGGAAGACTACTTGAAAAGAAGACACAATGAAGCTGACTTGGTTTTTGTTCGTCTCTCACCTTCAGGAAGTCATTGATAGGAACTACATGTGACTATGTGATGGATGAAAAGAACATTTTTCTTTCTGCTTCTTGATTTCTTCACATGCTTGAGGGCATCCTTTGCATATCGATCAAGGAATTTGCTTTCTTAGTAGGCGCATGAACCAACAAAGACTCTGAAGTGGGAAGCAACTGGTCTTGGAGAAAATGCAGTATATGTAGCAGTACTTTCTTTTCCCAGGTAGCGGATGGTAAGATAAAAGTATTTTTTTGGGGCTGAATTTGAAATAGGTTCAGTAGANTAGACTCTGAAGTGGGAAGCAACTGGTCTTGGAGAAAATGCAGTATATGTAGCAGTACTTTCTTTTCCCAGGTGGCGGATGGTAAGATAAAAGT
This sequence comes from Ilex paraguariensis, assembly GCA_963454935.2. Lineage (NCBI taxonomy): Eukaryota > Viridiplantae > Streptophyta > Magnoliopsida > Aquifoliales > Aquifoliaceae > Ilex > Ilex paraguariensis. Next base: position 140,856 of record CAUOFW020002580.1, read on the forward strand.
ATTTTTTTGGGGCTGAATTTGAAATAGGTTCAGTAGATACAACAAAAGAGTTCCCGAGTTTGTTTTCCCTTAACTGATTAAAAACCTAACTCTTTCAATGGGGAAGCTCTTCCAAAGTCTAAAGTACGAAGAAAAGGAAGCCCTTGATCCTAGAAGAGTAAGCAGATGCGCCTATGGCGGGAAAGATAGTTCTCGCTATTCGCAACTTTGTCTCTCAACAGAGGCCAAATTGTCGTAATCGTAAACATGGCAATAGTGGGGTTGGACTTCCCCTGCATACTATCCGTACAGGATAGCTCAGAACCGGAGCATGTTTGTGGCTCAAGGAATCCTTCCAAGGCCTACATAAAGAAGAGATTGCTATATTCTGACTGAAGGTGAAACATAGAGTTGTTTTGAATTAAAATGGACATCATTGGGGTTCTATACCCCAAGCAATTATCCCTCTGGAAAACATGGGTGGCAAGCTTATTGTATCATCTCTTAGAGAGGAAAACCAGCTAATGTCCACAATCAGGTTTGGAGATTAAGGTGTCAACCATATATCTCTCAACTGGAGTGAAGAAACTGATCTGGAATTTTTGCCACCGTGTGTGGGTGATTGGCTCTCTAACCTGTCCGCAAATTTGTTTTACAGACTACATTTGTGCATTCTTTTTCTTTCCTCATTCGAAGTTCGCAATGACAAATGGAAAGTGCCATTTACCTTATGCTTAGAGGTTCTAGTGTCATTCACTTCATTTCTCTTAATAAGAGATTACTTGCTGCTGCTGTGTTTGACTCCTGCCAAATAAGAATCTTAATTTCAGATAAAATACCAAGAAGACAGACATTCTTGGATTGAACAGGTCATTTATTAGTGTCTTTCTCTTATAAAGAGACACTTCTTTATAAAAGTGGAAAATAGTCATCCCAGTTGACAGTAGTATTCAATTGCGCACTAGACTTAGAATAAGTGGTTATGCTCTTATTAATTATAAATTACTAGACTAAACTTGTTTATTTTGGCCAATGGCCAAAAGTATGAATGCCTCCTACTCAGTTTGATTATCAAATTGAAGCAGACTCTCAGTCTTTCTGATTATATAGCTTCAAGTTCTGAATGCTTCTTTGATTAAGAACATTAATCCTAGAAAACTTACGTCAATAATAAACACTTTTTTTTCTTTTCGCTCTTGAAAACAATGATTTCATAAAGGTTTTCAAGAATTCATCATGTGTTTTTACAACCTTGACTCTATATTATTGAATCCCCGATGTGGTTCAATTTGATGTTCGATTAATGAGGCTAATTGACTTGTGGGTTAGGGCTTTGTTCTTTTCTGCTTTGTCGACTTTCTTAAATATTTTTATTCTTGTTTCCATTGATTTCCCTGTTTATAATGACACTTCGGTGAGTTAACGTTTCACGTGGCCTCAATCTTGGCTGGCACTATTGCAGGATAACATTCTATGACCTAACGAGAAAAATTATTCATAGTTGGAGAATCCAGCCGCTAAGGCTTACCATAGATTTTTTTTTGACCAGAAGTATAATACAGATTGTTTTAGTGTGCTGTGATTAAGTTATATATTTCATTCATTTGAAGACTCCAAATGAGAACTGGAAGCTAATGATTGTGTGGATCTTATAGAGCCCCTGAGGATCTAGATGCCACATTTATTCTTCTTCTACATTCACCAGGTTAATGGTGTGTTACTTTAGCATGTAGTTCAGTTAATTCAATGAGGACAGGGTAGATGGTATTTCAAGTTTTGTTCCCCAAACTTGAAATTGAAGCTGCATCTCATCTACAAACTTTATTATCATAGCTTCTTTGATTGTTGAGAAATGCTTTTGAAGTTCCATTTCTCCATGTTTTCCATGATTGCTCCTTTAATTTGTACATATATGCCATGCTCGTCAAGCCACAGGTTTGAACTTACTTTTGGTGTCTAACATATGAGTCCCAACCTGAAAATTTGCTCTTTTCTATTGCATTTTCTGTTCATGCTGATTTATTATTCTTACTTTCTTTTGGTGGCCATGCTAAGTGTGTGATTGAAATTTTAACTTTCAATATTGTGACCGACGGTTCTTAGCATAAGACTATTAAAACATCTCCAATTCATGAGAAATAGAGCCTTAGCAAATTGAAAGCCTAGACTCATAGGTGCCTTCTATCTGTTACTTTTCTTGTCATTAGTGGAAGATATCTAGCCTGCTCCATCTCCATTGAATTTACTATGACATTCCACCATTTTTTTGGCCTTGAAAACAAATTTTTGTAATGAAGTAGACTATGCATTTATCACGAGCAAGCCTCTTGCTTCCTGAAGGCAAAAGATGAGTTACTTAAAAGAAAGCCATAATTGCAGGCGGTGGGAAAAAGCATTATTGCCTCTCTGGGAAAACTTCACTTTCTTGAAAACCTCTCTTTCTTTGCTATATAGTTCTCCCTGTTCTTTGGGTCAATCTTTGTAATTTGATCCCTGAAACTTACCAGAGAAGGCACTAAACAACAGTGGATCTCAACTTGATGAAGCTAGCTTTAAAATTGAAGTCCTCTCTCAATCTATTTTATTAGCTTTAGTTGCTCTATGAACTCACTTTTTAATTGGCGTTAAGAAGAAACACCAACTTACATTTTTGTTCACAGTATGTTCTCATCCATGGAAAAAAGCTGTGATACCTTACTCATCTCTCTCTCTCTCTCTCTCTCTCTCTCTCTTTCACACACACACACATATGCACACATATTTTGAGTGTGGAAAGTAGATTACCATTCTTTAACCTTCTACTGCCTAAATTTATCATATGGTTTTGTTGATTCAAAATAACCAAGACCCTAGTCCCTAAATCAGTCAGGCTTCTCTTCTCCATAACAATTCCCTCATGGACTAGCCCAGAGTTTGGATTGTCTAGTCACATAACCTAAATTATCAACAATGAATGACTGTATCTGCCACATCTTCTTGGAGTGATGAGACTTTCAATAGTGTTATACAATGTCCACACCTGTCTGAGCTTGGTTTCGGAAAGGATCAGACTTCCCCTACTGTCAACTTGGTAGCAATAAGGTTTCTCTTCCCTGAAGTGCCTTTGGAAATGTATTCTATGGTACAAAGATTAAACACATGCACAAATATATACCTTTTCAATATTTATTTTTGTTAACTCTAGCCTGCCTAAATACGATCATTTTTTTATAAGCCAAAACACTTGTTTTCACTCTCTTCCAATGCAAAACTATACGCATCAAAGTCCTTTGAAAATGCTGCCTAAATATGCGAGGAACATCAGTTTCTACTATCTTTCATACATGAGAACCAGCATCTGCTTGGAGTGACTTCTAAAGGGCACTTGCCTTCAGTAGGCACATACTGCCTTATCAGCTCTTATTCACTTAATCCCTGTTTCACCTCCTTGCATTTCCAATCCACTTGTGCTCAAATTAAAATCCTTTGTTGTTTAAAGGATAATTTTCATTTTTTACTAGAACACCGATGATCAATTGGTTGAAAGTCAGGACTTGGAGTAATAAAAGGATCCGTCCAAGTGCTGCGTGCAGATTTGAGTTTCAGATTCACCCTCTTCAAAATGACGATAAGACTGTTTACCACTTAACTTTCCCGAACCACACTATATGTGGGAGCCTAGTGCACTGGAGATGAACTTTTACAAACTCTTGTGGACCACATGACATAATTCAATTTCTTGCATACATACGGTTCTCTTAAATATAATTCAAACACCTTGATTTTTCATTTTTTACACTGATTCATAGTGAATCTAATTCACCCCCGAATCACAATGGTTGAAGTTGAATAGCAAGAAACTGCCTATTTAGCACTTAGCATTACTATACTACTTAAATTATCCTCTCCTTCTCCGAAAAAATGTAAATGCAAATGCAAATGGTCCTCTTGCAACACATCAAAAATCAATGCATTGAGGTCCCTGTTTATCAAACTTTTTTTTTATTCAAATTATTCACTGCACAAACATTCCCATTGATGATCAAATTCTGCAAATGAAAACACCAATTAAAGGATGGTCCTTGAAATTCAATCATTATAAAAACCAACTACCATGAGATAGCATGTCATCAAGCAGGATGAAGATGACCTGCATTGATTAACATTAATAGGACCGTGTTTGAGTGGTTGATATTGTGATAAATTTAGCCTTACAAAACCAGCCTGTGAACCAGCATGGGGCCTTTTGTTGATTGATCATAGCTTCCCAACTTGTGATTGAAATGTCTATCATAATGCCTTGAAGATATTGAAGATGCCCAGAAAAAGCATATATAGAAGCAAGCTAGCCAGCAAAGATGGCAATGACTTGGGTGGGTGAAAGCAATAAACAATGGTTTTATTGAGAGAGAGAGAGAGAGAGAGAGAGGGAGGGAGAAAGATGAGGTAGTTGCACTCTCATCACACCCCTCTTTAAATCACTCATTTATTTACACTACAATAGCTCCAAACAAACATTCATTTCATGGGGAAAAACTATCTTCATGCCACAAAATTAGAGCCATCCATCATATTTGTTCTCTCACTCCAAGAATCTTTTGAACTATGCAAAATTTTTGGTTCAAGAAATAGATCCCTCTTCCCCAACCATTTATGGGTTCTTTTTAGTTTTTAGTGTGTTGGTTTAAAAAAAAATAAATAAATCAGCTCCATGCTCCCAACAAAGTTTATATTACTTCTTTCTAGATCTCACCTTGAGAACATGGACTTTTTGTCCAGCAGAAAAAGGTGGCATTGGTACAACCATTAGGGATATATAAATGTATAGAGAGGATGCTTCTTGCTACAAATGGCACTTTGCTCCCCCTCAAAGCTTAATAGTCTCGACGTGACACTAGACTATTAGAGATTTATCCCTTGTGAATATTCTAGTCTCGGCATGGATAGTCTGTTTTTGACCGAATTGGAGAGGAGATTAGTTGAAGTACGCGTAAACTAGCTCAGACATCTTTAACTGTTGAACTAAAAAAAAAAAATAGTCTCCCACTATAATTGGAAATTTTTTAAAATGGTAGTAATGTGCCATAATAACAACAAACAATTTGTTTTCTATGTGTGGCAGTGTTTAGTGAAGAGATGAACACACAAATGGGGTGTTGTTTTTGAGGCAAATTGTTTCCATTTGCAGAAATTTCTGGTGCAATGTGAGATTTTTCAATTTTTGAGGGATAAGTTGAAAATTTTAAAACCGTTGAAACTAGGATTTTTTACCAAACGTTTTTCTTTCTTTAGGCAACATGCAAAAGTTGCATAAACAAATGATTGAGGTGCTCATCATGAATTTCATAATTTGGGCACCACCCTCTAGAACAAGGACAGTGCATTACATGCCCATCAACCGTGACACTAATTCAAAGTAAAGGAATTTATGATAGGTGTAGCATCATCCTATGTACGCCTCAGTGGGTTGGAATTAGTCTTAGCAGATTTAAGTGTTAAGCAAGTGTACTCATTAAACCTGTCAAAAAGAAATGAATCCACACAAACTAGGACAAACACGACATGAATCTCCTAATTAAACATGACTTATACATGAATTTAAATACGAAACTAACCCAACTCGAACTCCTTAACAATCCTAAATTCTTATGCTGCAAGATGAGTGCCCAATGTATCGAAATACGGTATTGCCTAAACGACTGGCCTATATAATAATGAATATATTTATTTGTGCCATTAATATATGTTGGGTTGCAGTGTCCTAAACCTTGAAAATGCGTGTTGGCCCAGCCAGACAGGCATCCTCTTTGAGGAAAAATGGAAGCATTTAAGTCAAAAGAACAGATGGGAACTTCTAGGAATAATCAACCAGAGAGAGAGAGACAGAGAGAGACCACTACCCAACCAAGTCACAACCCTCTCAGGCTGAGCTATTACACCACCTGCCTGTTTTACCTCCTGGGTATAACACTGCGGTGGTGGCAATTGTTTTGTGTTGGTANTGCAAATGAAAACACCAATTAAAGGATGGTCCTTGAAATTCAATCATTATAAAAACCAACTACCATGAGATAGCATGTCATCAAGCAGGATGAAGATGACCTGCATTGATTAACATTAATAGGACCGTGTTTGAGTGGTTGATATTGTGATAAATTTAGCCTTACAAAACCAGCCTGTGAACCAGCATGGGGCCTTTTGTTGATTGATCATAGCTTCCCAACTTGTGATTGAAATGTCTATCATAATGCCTTGAAGATATTGAAGATGCCCAGAAAAAGCATATATAGAAGCAAGCTAGCCAGCAAAGATGGCAATGACTTGGGTGGGTGAAAGCAATAAACAATGGTTTTATTGAGAGAGAGAGAGAGAGAGAGAGAGGGAGGGAGAAAGATGAGGTAGTTGCACTCTCATCACACCCCTCTTTAAATCACTCATTTATTTACACTACAATAGCTCCAAACAAACATTCATTTCATGGGGAAAAACTATCTTCATGCCACAAAATTAGAGCCATCCATCATATTTGTTCTCTCACTCCAAGAATCTTTTGAACTATGCAAAATTTTTGGTTCAAGAAATAGATCCCTCTTCCCCAACCATTTATGGGTTCTTTTTAGTTTTTAGTGTGTTGGTTTAAAAAAAAATAAATAAATCAGCTCCATGCTCCCAACAAAGTTTATATTACTTCTTTCTAGATCTCACCTTGAGAACATGGACTTTTTGTCCAGCAGAAAAAGGTGGCATTGGTACAACCATTAGGGATATATAAATGTATAGAGAGGATGCTTCTTGCTACAAATGGCACTTTGCTCCCCCTCAAAGCTTAATAGTCTCGACGTGACACTAGACTATTAGAGATTTATCCCTTGTGAATATTCTAGTCTCGGCATGGATAGTCTGTTTTTGACCGAATTGGAGAGGAGATTAGTTGAAGTACGCGTAAACTAGCTCAGACATCTTTAACTGTTGAACTAAAAAAAAAAAATAGTCTCCCACTATAATTGGAAATTTTTTAAAATGGTAGTAATGTGCCATAATAACAACAAACAATTTGTTTTCTATGTGTGGCAGTGTTTAGTGAAGAGATGAACACACAAATGGGGTGTTGTTTTTGAGACAAATTGTTTCCATTTGCAGAAATTTCTGGTGCAATGTGAGATTTTTCAATTTTTGAGGGATAAGTTGAAAATTTTAAAACCGTTGAAACTTGGATTTTTTACCAAACGTTTTTCTTTCTTTAGGCAACATGCAAAAGTTACATAAACAAATGATTGAGGTGCTCATCATGAATTTCATAATTTGGGCACCACCCTCTAGAACAAGGACAGTGCATTACATGCCCATCAACCGTGACACTAATTCAAAGTAAAGGAATTTATGATAGGTGTAGCATCATCCTATGTACGCCTCAGTGGGTTGGAATTAGTCTTAGCGGATTTAAGTGTTAAGCAAGTGTACTCATTAAACCTGTCAAAAAGAAAAGAATCCACACAAACTAGGACAAACACGACATGAATCTCCTAATTAAACATGACTTATACATGAATTTAAATACGAAACTAACCCAACTCGAAACGACTCCTTAACAATCCTAAATTCTTATGCTGCAAGATGAGTGCCCAATGTATCGAAATACGGTATTGCCTAAACGACTGGCCTATATAATAATGAATATATTTATTTGTGCCATTAATATATGTTGGGTTGCAGTGTCCTAAACCTTGAAAATGCGTGTTGGCCCAGCCAGACAGGCATCCTCTTTGAGGAAAAATGGAAGCATTTAAGTCAAAAGAACAGATGGGAACTTCTAGGAATAATCAACCAGAGAGAGAGAGACAGAGAGAGACCACTACCCAACCAAGTCACAACCCTCTCAGGCTGAGCTATTACACCACCTGCCTGTTTTACCTCCTGGGTATAACACTGCGGTGGTGGCAATTGTTTTGTGTTGGTATATTTGGGTGTAGGGTACCTAACTACCAATCAAATGGTTAAAATTATAACACAGACATTTGGGCACTCTTGTTTTTAAAATTTCTCAATTTTGGATAAAATTGTAGTTATCTATCGTTAAATTTATTTATCGGATCGCACCGGGTATGAACGTCCGGTTGAACCGATAGAGAGCCACTAATAGGTTCTCTAATCTAATGACAGATAGTATAAAAGGGCCAAACATTTGGATACTTTGAAATGGGGATATATGGAGTAATTTAAGTTGTAATAGAGATAAACTGTAAATTTAGACGTCATAAATTTAAATATTGATAATTCATTAAAGTTAGGTCATAAGAGATTTATCTCTCATGTATGCTCTAGTCCTAACGTGGATGATCTATCTTTAATCGTACTGAAGAAGGGATTAATCGAAGTACACATAAACTGTTGAAAAATTTAAATGCAAATAAAGTGAATTGCAAGGTAAGGCGCAGATTAAATTGCTTTCTTAAGACAATTTGCACCCTTTTTCACAACGCAGAAGGCAGTAACGCGTCGTCCCTAGGATACAACAATCCAGCTTATTGACTGTTGCTTCACTCAGATCTGCACAATCGAATGAAACAAAAATTTCATACATACCTTTAAATATTACCCAAAAACTTATATAGTAAGAAGATAGTTGATATCAGATTGTGTATCTCTATATTGAAAATATGTGTATATATATATACAAATAATATATGTGTTTAATAGGCTCTAATTACTTCAATATTTAATTGGATAATAACTTAAAAAATTTGATTGTTGGAATACCAGTCGTTTGAGGTTTTTGGTATTCAACAACTAAAATTTTAATATAGAAGTAATGACAAAAAATAATTAAACAAAATATTAAAAAATGGGTGTAATCCTAGTTATTATTTTATATCATTTAGGCAAGCCAGGGGGGACCCACTATGTGGGTTGTGGACTAGGCCTAGCAGTAGATTTTTAATATATATATATATATATATATATATATATATATTCAAGTACTTTTGGATATTTAGNGACTATTAGAGATTTATCCCTTGTGAATATTCTAGTCTCGGCATGGATAGTCTGTTTTTGACCGAATTGGAGAGGAGATTAGTTGAAGTACGCGTAAACTAGCTCAGACATCTTTAACTGTTGAACTAAAAAAAAAAAATAGTCTCNTGTGGGTTGTGGACTAGGCCTAGCAGTAGATTTTTAATATATATATATATATATATATATATATATATATATAAGTACTTTTGGATATTTAGTTGATATGAAATTGAACTTTCGCACATAAAAAATACTTTTAGTTAAAATATTCTAACATAAACTAATCCGACCACCCCTTATCCTTAAAAAAAAATGGATATATGGCATGAATTACATTCTACATTATTGGAGCAAAGACCAAAAAGCAAAGTAAGAGCCCTAATGACCCTCTTCGTGGGGTTCCTAAAGTTTACCATATTTACTTTACATCTGTTTGCCTTNAGGATTTTTTACCAAACGTTTTTCTTTCTTTAGGCAACATGCAAAAGTTGCATAAACAAATGATTGAGGTGCTCATCATGAATTTCATAATTTGGGCACCACCCTCTAGAACAAGGACAGTGCATTACATGCCCATCAACCGTGACACTAANATGGGTGCTCATTAGTTTTGATAAGTAGTGCAAGTTAGTGAAAAAGCAAAATTGGTTTTTTTTTAACACGAGCATGATCCAGAGTGGTAACATTACTGTATGATACAACTCATTAATATAATATAATTTTGGCACAAGATTAGTTCTCAACAAGATCGAACTTGATACACAACTAATTGACACGGATAATAAACATACAGGATTAATGTTTAATTCAATTAAACTGATTTGGACATTATAAACCCACTTAACTGGCATTATATGAAGAAAATTTATGTTTTTTTTTTCATTTATTTCCATTTTTTGAAATGGTATTGTATTAATATTTGTAGAATTAGATATTTATACTCGATATTCAAGCACCTGAATTGAGTGGAATTTTAATTTATGGAAGACCAAAGGTGGCTGGTTTATTGGGAAATAAGAAAGTCTTAATTTTGGTTTTTACTTCACCGGTTTTGTGTATTGATCCGAACAAGCAAAGATTAATATACACAACTCGATTATCCCCCGTAACGTGCACTTACGTGATCTAGCAAGGATCATGGTGTGGAAACACTAGCAGGGAGTGCTCAAGCGGTGAATGTGGTGGGGGTGGCCGAGTTACTGGCAAAAGAGAAGCATCAAAAGTTGTAGAAGTAAATGAGTAACAGTAAATGCACCAATTAATACAATCACCCATAATTTTTAACAGAAGGTACAGGAAGAAAAAACACTGAAAAGGAAACAAGAGCATTAACACCAGCTACCCTCTGGTTGTCTTCCTTTTTTCTGAATCACCACTGCTACAGAGCCCATTACAGTCATTAAACAGTGACTGAAAAAAGCAAAAGCTTTGCTACTATTAATTCTAATTCAGAGAGAAAGAGAGAGAGAGAGAGAGAGAGAGGGGAGAGAAAGAACAAAGGCTGATAGCAGAAAGAACTTACACAGTCTTCTTACTAGAATTCTAACTAACCATTAGAATCAACAGTAGCAAAGCTCACATGCTGTGTTAACTGACTAGCTAGTTGTGAAGAGGATTGGGACCTGTATGAACTATCCTCTTGTCATCATCATATATGTCGTCGGAATCATCGTCGTCGGTGCCGGAAAGATGGGTTGGAGGAATGGAAGCTGCATGAACTGGAACTGTCCCGAAAACCCTGGTTTTTCTTGCCGGAGACTGACCGGACCCGCCAACTTTATCATTCTGAGCAAAAGATGAAAATAACTGAGAGAAAATTAAGACTATAAAGAAGAAGAAAAGGGCAATTCTAGCTGTAGCGTGTCGTCTTCTTCCTCCTCTTGTTCTTTCTTCTTCACTAGAGACTGTCATTGCACCAAGTATAGTAGTGGTTGTGCTGGCACTGCTTTTGAAATTAGAGTCTAGACCAACTTAGAGAAGACCATTGGAAGCTCAAGTGAGATTTTTGACTAACACTGAGGAGTTGTATAACTTAGGAACTTCAAAATCCTCTTTTGAGAGAGAGAGAGTAGACGATAGTAAAAGATGCCAAACGCCAATACCTCTATTTGTATCAATGTTTAGGTACAAGTAAAAGGTCCAAAGTTGGAAAGATTCAGAAGTGAACTAAGATATATATAAGAAGGTTCCAGGATTCAAGGGTCAAGATCATGTGACTGGACCCATAAGACAAGGAGCATAGAACTCTCTCTCTCTCTCTCTCTCTCTCTCTCTCTCTTTCACTCACTCCGTAACTCTGTTTTACATATCTTCTATATAAAAAAATACATAATAACTTGAGTTTTTATTTTTACATATTTTTTTTTAAAAAATATCACATCACTCATTTTTATCACTTATTTAATCATTTACATATTTCTCCTTAAAAATATCATATCACTCATTTTTATCATAAATTTAATTATTTAATATTTGATTATTTTGTAGTTAATATAATTTTTATTTAAAATATTATTTATATACGATAATATACACATGTTAAAAATATTTAATATAATGAGATCAATTTTTTGGATACTTGAATTTATCTAATTTAATATATATATATATATCTACTATTAGAGTTAAAATTTTGAATTCCCAATTTATAAAATATACATTAACAGTCATGATTGATCTAAATTTTATCTACTTTAATTTAATAAAATTCAGCTCAAATAATTGTATTACGCTAAAAAACATCATCTTCTGTTGTCAAATAACTCAATCAATATATTTCTCAATACCAAACAATCTCATTAACCTAGACATATCTCCTTCTCTCCTACCACCCCTACCTCTTACCTCTCTTTAATCCACAATGCTGCACGATTAATAGTCGATTTTTGGTATTGCTAAATGTCTTTAAATATGGGATTATTATTAGGAAAATGTTATTTGGGCCTTGACATAAATTATTGACCCAATGACGTGACTTCATTAGAACTATTAGATTAATATTAAGTTCTAATGTTTGATGGAGTCCACAATTAATTTAAAATTTATAATAAATTAAGTTAATAAATTAGACCACAATAGCATTGTTCTTATTAGTAATACACACACTGTCCTTGGAGAAGGGTGGAAGTGGGACAGTCCAGTATTAATAGCCGTTGTCTACGGAATATTTGAACTTTTTAAATCTGAAAAAGGAGGACAATGGTAAAACTTAGATGCTGTAGTGCCACTTTCTTTGGCTGGCCACAAGAAGTGGTTTACTTAATTGTAATATGTCTGGCTTCAGAGTCCCTCCCTCCCATTCTCTCCCCAGTTCTTTTTTCATCTTGTAGTTGCCCCTCCCGCTTCGCTTCAATTTCTGTGTCTCAGTCAGTCCGCAAAACTAGCTAGGGTTTGACTTGTTCATGGAGGACCCACCCACAACCCCTCTTTTTCTCTCTCTCTCTCTCTGTGTTTTGCCATAAAATTTTCAATAGATTTATACACTAAGGCCCATTTGGATAAAAAAAAAAGATGATAAAAAATGAAATAAATGAAAAGAACATTTTTTTCCTTTTTTTCTCTTTTCTTCTTTTTTCACCATTCTCTCGCTAATCAAACGAACTCTAAGTGATAGTGAAATGTGTTATTCATCAATAATAAAAAAATTATACATGTTCAGTGAATGATCGAGACCTATTATCTTGTCAAAGTTTTTTTTTGAAAACAATGGCTTGTATGTCCCACAAACTGTTTTTGTGACAGTCGTTTATTGTGTATGCATAGCACACAAGACACTGTCATATAATATTTATAACTCACTGAAAAATTTCTAGTGTTTTACATATATCGTATTTGACAACCAAACTAAGTTGGTCATTCTGTACATTTTATTAAGGCACCTGAATTGTTATTAAATGGGGGAAGCAAGAGTAGGGTAGGTAAAAAGAAAGAGTAGGGTTGGTAGTTTTTATGGGACACCTTAACATGGAACTATTCATTTGAAATTATTGGATTTGAAGCCATTAGTTCTCGATATGAATTTAAAAATGATATACCCGATTCAAGTTAATATCAACACAAATAATTCGATCTTGGTAAGGCAAACATGTATTATTGTTATAATACAAAAGAGTTTTTTTATTTTTATTTTTTAAAATTAATCTAGCATTATATATAAATCCTTATACAATTAGAGAATTTACCCTTGATTNATTTTTTTTTTTATTTTTTAAAATTAATCTAGCATTATATATAAGTCCTTATACAATTAGAGAATTTACCCTTGATTTTGTAATAAAAAGTGGGTGAGAATTGAGAGAGAAGGGAGTCTTAATTATGGATTTCCAATTTACGGGTTAAACATACCAACCAAACACAACTTGATTAACAAAAAATATATAGTTACTATCAAAGGTCGGATTAAGAGTAATGACTAATGATTAGAAATTAGGAATGACACGGTCGGACAACACAAATCGATTTTCGCGGGCAAGCAAGAGGTATCCAACACCACATGCAACGGATTTTAGGATGCAAACTAGTTTTCAAATTTTCCTTTCTGATAACTCTTTCAGATGTAACATGTGGGACTTTGAGATCTCCCTCAAACAAAGCCAAATTTGAGAATTTTTGGTCATAAGAATTGGCATATATAGGCCAAGACGTTGCAATTGGTAGTTGTTACGAGACTACGATATGACTGAAAATATTNTCATTATCAACTCTACACACAGATCCCTATTATTAATTTGCCTCTATTTCTGTTGCCTGAATTAATCATGGATACCCTTTCTAATTCTCCCTCTTAATTTCTACGTACTCTTCTCACATATCTCCCTTGGTTAATTTGCTTGCTTATGTTTTGGATTAATCACAAATTATACCCAAAAAGATCTCTCGAATTTTAATTTGCACATTCAAAGATAAAAAATTTCAATTTACACCGTTAAAGATATAAACCTTTATCAATATGCACGTGGAGCAAACAGTCTATCTAAAACAAAATAGATAAATTATGTCTAAACCCCCTCATATTTGTTACTTAATTATTTAGACTTCCTCATATTTAAAATATTACACCTACACACCTTGAGAATTCAAATAAAATTAAAAGTGTTCTCCCAATTAGGTATTCAAATAATTTTGTTCAAGTGATGTATTGCGTTTGATGTAAAGAACATTATAGAATACCTACATTACATTAGACATCCAAAGAGTAAATTTGATTTTGAATTTTAAAGCACAAGGCCCACAAAATACAGGATAGTAAAGATATTATAGTTGTTTATTAGGATGACATTACGTTTTTTAATGGTTACATTAATGGATATTGACAATAGGGAGTTATGTGTTACACGCGTATAAACATCATAGGGTGTAAGTATAATATTCTAAATGTGGGGGAATTCAGTGATTAAGTGATAAACCTGATGGAGTCTAAGTGTAATCTATTCATTTAGTTTTAGATGACAAATTGACGGCTATTAGTTTCAGGTGTACATTGATACAGATTTATATCTTTGACGGTACAAATCAAGATTTTTTATTTTTGAGGTATAAATTAATATTCAAGAGATCTTTTGGAGTGTTATTTATAATTAACTCAAAAAATTTACTAAAATATTAATCAAATCAATGTGCATGGTTGAATCAGTGGATCCTGTTGTCTTTCTCTAATAGAACCATTGATTTAACCATCCATGTTCATTTGAATTTTAATTTGTATGTGATTATTCAAATTGTTTGTTTTGCCTGATTGTTAAAAGTCGAATTCATCATGTAATATTTGACGGATAAGAATTTGTATATGTAAGTAGCCCGCTTGATTATCTTCCAATGTGGATCGTATATGAATATATAGTGAAATTGAGGGATTATTGAATGAAATTAAGTTAAAATTTAAATTTAATTTACATAGCGGGCCGCGTTTGGGTCAAGCTGACCATAACACAACTTACTAGCCCAAAACAATAGACTAATGTTTACCCAACCTTAACTACTATTATTGGTGCCAATTTTTCTTTTTCTTTTTTTTGCAATTTGTTTGGTAGGAAAATTAGAAGTCGAATTTCGATGGGTCAATCAATACAATTCAAGTTCCAACATTAAATATACAGTAATCAGATAAAGATTTATAATACTCCAATTAAACTTGGATAAAAAAAGTTTCAACTTGACTGCAAAAAAAATAATAGTAGAATGTGGATTGGAGTCTTTCATTTTTGGGGTCGACTCAAACTATATAATTTTAAGTGAAATTTGGGATTGAGTCCTTCTTAAGGGACTTATAATAAGTTTAGTCCGTCAAGAAAATTTATTTAAAGATAAGTCTATTTTTAATCTTACTAATAAATNTAGACTTAACATAGGCTTTGTAAATTATTAAATGTATCTGAGATATGCACCCGAGGGTAGTGGTACATGCCAACATCGAATTTTCATTAATTAAAACCTAGTTGATAATTCATGGGACTGGCAGTATTGCACAAGGAATGGTTTCTACAACATCTATCTGGGTTTGGCTCTTCAATGTCTTAATGCTCTGATACAAATCGATTAACATAATAAATGATGATATTGACTGAGGAAGATGTGCAGGAGGAGGTCATTATCAACTCTACACACAGATCCCTATTATTAATTTGCCTCTATTTCTGTTGCCTGAATTAATCACAAATTATACCCAGAAAGATTTCTCGAATTTTAATTTGCACATTCAAAAATAAAAAATTTCAATTTACACCGTTAAAGATATAAATCTTTATCAATATGCACGTGGAGCAAACAGTCTATCTAAAACAAAATAGATAAATTATGTTTAAACCTCCTCATATTTGTCACTTAATTATTTAGATCTCCTCATATTTAAAATATTACACCTACACACCTTGAGAATTCAAATAAAATTAAAAGTGTTCTCCCAATTAGGTATTCAAATAATTTTGTTCAAGTGATGTATTGCGTTTGATGTAAAGAACATTATAGAATACCTACATTACATTAGACATCCAAAGAATAAATTTGATTTTGAATTTTAAAGCACAAGGCCCACAAAATACAGGTTAGTAAAGAAATTATAGTTGTTTATTAGGATGACATTATGTTTTTTAATGGTTACATTAATGGATATTGACAATAGGGAGTTATGTGTTACACGCGTATAAACATCACAGGGTGTAAATATAATATTCTAAATGTGGGGGAATTCAGTGATTAAGTGATAAACCCGATGGAGTCTAAGTGTAATCTATTCATTTAGTTTTAGATGACAAATTGACGGCTATTAGTTTCAGGTGTACATTGATACAGATTTATATATTTGAAGGTACAAATCAAGATTTTTTATTTTTGAGGTATAAATTAATATTCAAGAGATCTTTTGGAGTGTTATTTATAATTAACTCAAAAAATTTACTAAAATATTAATCAAATCAATGTGCATGGTTGAATCAGTNTTTTTTTTCATTTTACACCTTGAATGTTATAAATTGATTATAATGTGATCTTCGAACTAATATTTGTTTCTGATTTTATTAAAAATTGGTGTATATGTCATACCGGCCACGTATGGTACTTTTGGACAAAAATATAAATTCACCGTTCATATCATTGGGTATTTTGGTGATATATGCATTAATTTTTAACGAAATTTGAAATTGATGTTAGTTCGACGATTACATTGAAACCAATTTATAACATTTAGAGTACAATGTGAAAAAAAATCTATTAGGGTATAAAGTGAGAATTAAAATATCTTTTAAGGTATAAAGTGCAAAAATCCCTTCTTCTAATCCCAAATTTGCGCACGGTCTCTTAGGTAGATTCGGGCTCCAATTTTCATCTCGGTTCCCATTTTGTCTCTGCTGAGTCGTAGCCTCGTTTGGACTCTTTGAGCGCAAACCACTTCCCTCATCCCAACATATTCATTCACCTTTCAACTCTCACGTTCTCTTTCCCCCCCGATCAGGTATCCCCACGTCACATCGGTTCCCCAGGTTCTCTCTCTCGCTCTCCGCGTGTGTGTATAACAAGATGCTTAAAACTTGATGTGATATTATTGAATCTGTTGTTTTTTGTTTATTGTTATAATGTTGCTGTTATATGATTGTATTAAGAAAACCCACTTGAATTTGTGTCTTAGTGTATGTGACGGAAATATGCAGAGAAAAAAAAGTTCAGAAAAACCAGAGAAGATGGGGTTTTGAGAAGTGGGTTGGTTCTGAAATAACTTAAGAAACCTAGAACGAGCCTGACTGGCCAACCCATTCTTGGAGATGACTGAAAATGAATTGGGTATTTGATGACAGAACCATTCATGCTTTTCTAATTTTGATCGCAAGTGTTTGAAATCGGATGGTGATTCGGGTTCAATTTTTTCACATAACTGTGTTACTCGGAGTTTGAGGTTGTGCTTTCATTGGTTTCCATGGGTTTTAACTTTGCTAGTGATGTTCAAATGTAAATTAGTGCTTGTATCTATCAATAACAACTAGACTCGTATGCATTTTCTATTTACCATAAAGAGCTAAAAGTATTTCCCATTTACCGGTTGTTAGAATTTAATTTAGAATGGCTCAAATTTATCTGAAGATATTGAACTGCCGGAAGAAATGCTTAATCATCCAGCACCATAGCTATTAGTATTGTACAATATACGATACGATACATGAATTTTTTTTTTTTTCTGTTTTTCTGTTTTTTTGGTTTTTTGGGACTGAAATAACATCATTTCACCTCATGACTTATTTTTAAATTACTAGCTAGTAAAATAACGCCATCTCAGTCGTTATGGTTTAAAAACAAATAAAGTATGTTGTTAATGTTGTTCAATTGAATTCAAAATTCTTGATTAATATTAAGGGTGTTCAAGGAGTTGATGTTAGAAGTTTGAATTAGAGGTATTTGCATATTGATATTATTAAGTTATGTTGGGAACTTGAATAATTGATGGAATATTGAGTGAAATGTTATGTTATTATGAGTTTATGACTTTTTTACAAATGTATATATATTTTATTAATAATTATTTAAAATTACGTGTATCTTACGATACACAATCTGATACGATACACTATTTTTGAAAAACGATACGTCCTCCGATACGCAATTTGACAACTATGTCTAGCACAATAAGACATTGTAATTCATCTTCCAAGTTCCAGCATCAGCAATATATAATCCATATAACTGTAATGATAATATTGACATGTACTGCTTGCCGAGATTGATACTGCTTATTCCCAGGCTCCACTGTTTTAAAAATCGAAATATATAGATGAATGTTTGTAATGAACTGATGATTACTTTCTGTTTCCATTTTTGGAAATTTATTGTCTTGCCCTTTGTTTATAGTCCATAATCCCTGTATAATGTTTAACATGGGGTTATCGATTTTCATTATCTTAATAAATCAATTCTATGTTTTTTTGTCAGGCGGGGTTGCTTGTTGGATAAAATTTCTGCAAGTCTTATTGGCAATCAGTCTCATTCGACTGATTGCCAAAACAGCGTATGAGTCCCCAGAGAGCGTTGAGCACGAGTAGAGCCTTAGAGGGAGTTCATGGAGTGCATCTGGTGCCTCATTCAACATTTGCGTTTGAAGAGATAAATCAACATGGTGTCTTGTACCAGTCAACCTGTGAAAGTAAGACTGTTGGAGCTAATCAGCGGTTTATGGTCCAGTGAGTGAGAAAATTTTTTTGTCAGTTGACATATAATACATCTCTTAAATAATTAACGATGATGATTGAATTGTCTGTTTTAATCTTTTGGCTAATATTTGTATCAATCAAATGCTATGCCACTCATTTACATTTTGTTTACCAGGAGAGTTTGGCAGCAAAGACCTGCATGTCTGAGGCCTATCCAATGTAGTCTAAATGGTACCATAAAGAGCAATTTTTTAGTTTGTTTAAATTGCTACTGTATGCCTGGTGCACTCTTTCTAATCTACCGTACGAAATGTTCAGATTTATGCTGACCTGATTTTTAAAATCCTTTCTGTTAGGTGATAATAGCCTTGCAGAAACAATTGCTAATGTTCTTACTTCGCTTCCATTTATTGCTCTTGGAATGCAGGCCACAAGGCAAGACATCCCCTCATATTTGTCTGAATATGTTACCAAAATTGTCTATATTTCCTGTTTAGCTAAGTCAGAGTTGTCTATATTTCATCATGTTTGGTTGCTTGCTTTTTTGATGACGCAGGAAGAATCTGAATTGTAAGCTGTATGCAAATTCATTAATCGGAGTGGGAGTTACGTCAAGTTTGTACCATGCATCAAGAGGAAACATGAGAAAATATATGAGGTGGGCTGACTATTCAATGATAGCCACAGCAACGGTGGTAAGTTTATTTAAATATTGAGAAAAAGGTGGGATGTATAAAAATGACATTTGTGGGTCGATACATAATATTCCTCATGATAGATTCAGTGGTGCTCAGTGAATGTAACAAAGCACCATTGGCATGGTAAATTCTTAAAATGTAGGGTATAGCAAACGTGCATGTGTATAGTCACATTGGTGGATGAATTCAAGGCTTACGTGTATGGGTCTACCGCACAAGTCTCCACAAGCGCATATTATGGGTTGTCATTCTCTCCTACCCCCCTCCTCAATAGAAACCCTGCTATACTCCTTTAATTCGGATTTCTAAAGTGATTATTTTTATGCGCAACAATTATTATATTTTCCTTTGTTTCTTAATTGCATTTTGTTTTTTCCTTTGCAATTATCTTCTTTCTTGTCCTTCAAAACCTTTGTCCTAACATGATCATTTGTAGAATGTCGGCCATATAACTGAAAAAACATACACATTTAAAACTGGTGAATTTGATTTTTAAGGTTATAAACTTGTTTATGGATTCTTATTGAAGCATCTATTCCAGTTTACCACTCAATGTAGTTCTGTTTGTTTCCTTTTTCCTTGGACGCGGTCTATAACCATTCCAGTGTTCAACTGTCTTACATACAACATGAGCACCTTCAAGTTGTTGGTAGATAATGATAAAATGTGATGACTAGATAATGTAATTATCTTCAAAATCTGGTAAGTGTTGCTGGAAGGATGCATTGCGAAAGAGTAGCTTGGGTATTTGAAATCCAATGTCGCTCGCTATTAGCTCTTGTCATTGCCCTTACTGACATTGATGAGGCTTCTTTAACTGGCCTTGTTAAGTTGTTATGGAAGGACACTTCTACATGATGATTGGTTGGGTTCAGCACAGAATCCCGAGTTCTCAGAGTCGGTGCTATTGTCACCCACTTCAGGTTTCTAAAATCTGTGACGTAAGCTACATACTTGCACGTGCAGCTTCATTTGAATTTTCAGTATCCCCTCTCAGGCAGCTGATTTATGCTATTAGCATGTGCCCTTACTTTAGAAGAGTTTAAAGGGGTTTTCTAGTTAACAGTAAGGACAGTCCTTTTTTATCTGTCAATGAATTGTGGCTTCGTACCCATACACAGAATTAGTAAGAAAGAAAAGTAGGTATCTGTTTTTTCATTGTTCCACTGTAGGTTTGATTATCCCACTGAGAAGTTGAACTTACAATCGAAATCTTTTTGCAGTGTCTGACCAGAGCACTCAGGAATGAGAATCCAAAGTTTCTGATGGCAGCATCTGCTTTGTTTCTACCAATTCAACCTCTGATGGTCTCAGCTGTTCACACAGGGATGATGGAGGTAGACATCTGTAAGATTTATTGAGTAACCTTGCATTCAAAACTACCTTATGTGTATGTGCTAAAAGTTTAGCTCTGGGTGTTAAGCAATGATAATCTCTTTCTGAAAAACTTATGGCTGCCGGTCCTTCAAATCTGTTATATGTGGGGGGAAACCCAATCTTTGTGCTATTTAAGACCATGACAACCACTTGTGCCAAGTTGGCAGATACAATCAAACATACAAATAATCTGGCTTTACATATCTTTTCAGTGTTCACAAAGCAACTCTTTTTGGAGTAAAATCAATTAGATTGCAAAAACATGGATGGTTATATATCTTAATTTGAAACTTATGTAATCATGATTTTAAGTATTGGTTGGTACCAATACAAATCAGCCGAGCCATGACTGATTCGATACCTCCAATCCTGAGACAGATACATGTTCCCTGTAAACCATGAAGTTCACTTTATTTGTGCTTGACTGGGGCTAGTCGTTTGAGTTATCGTTCCACTCTATTGCGATATCATCCCACGATGGAGTGATTGCAACACCGTTATTGATCTGTACTAGTGTCCTCTGAGTAGTTAGCTGATACCACGTTTAAGATGAACATATTTTCTTCTCTTTCGGAACCGAGTTCATAATGGTTGTTGTCTGCCTGTCCTTTCTGCCTGATCTTCCTTTAGTTCCAGAACCTTAAATAACTCAGAGTTGATCAACAAACTAACCTCAGTGCTTTTAGACCTTAGGTGGGGTGCTTTTCTGGATGGTAGAAACACCAGGAGGGTATTAAAGGCAGCATTATTTCCCTGATCATTTGTCCATTAGATCTATTGTTGTATTGCTGATTTCTGTCATGCATTTGTATTATACTGGCCGCCCTTGTAGTTTTTGTTGTACTTCTTATTCTTGCAACCTACGTTGGCTAATAGGCAATGCTACTTGGGTTACGCCATATGCCTGTAACTCTCGTCAACCTTGTCGCTTAAAGTAACTACCTTAGCCCATAAATATCCCCAATCTTCCTGGTTCCCTTTTCACATTGCTTTTGCGTGGGTATTTGATTGTGTACGGATTTGTTGGAATATATGGAGCAAACAAAATGTGTGTAATGTGCTTGAAAAAGGGGAAGGAAAAAGGGCAGCCACTCAGTTGACCCCGTCTTGCCTTCATCACATCAATGAAAGCATGACAACTACCCACAAATAGTTTGGATGGACATGCTCCCTCATTTTACAAGATGCAGCGGATCATCTAGCATGTCAGTTGTAGTTTCTGTGTCTTAGTCTTTTAGTTAATTTATTGCAATAGATTTCTTCTTGATGTGTTGGGCTCATTCTGATCTTTAATCGGAATAAGTTTTGACTTTCCTTCCAGGTCGCATTTGCGAAAAGAGCAATCCAAGATCCAGACTTGAGGATGGCGCACAACGTGCATAAGATGTCATCAGTCTTAGGCGGTGCACTTTTCATAGCTGATGATGTCTTCCCCGGAACTCCATTCCTTCATGCTGGCTGGCATGTTGCTGCTGCTGTTGGAGTTGGCACGTGTAACAAGCTTCTAGAGTAGTGTAAAAATTCTAAATCTATTCACCACATCCAATTTGTCGAAAATGTGTGCGTCGAGCTTCAGCCTGAAGACCATACAAGTGAAAAAGAAAAAGAGGGATATGTAATTTTATGTCAACTTGTCGAAATTCCATTGTTGACCATGTTGTGTTTCCCCGAAACTTCATTGAAGTATGTCTTCAGTTATGTTGTCCAATGCATAAGTTGGTGAAATTTTATCTGGGACAGTTTTGTATGCTATAAACCTGTGGCAATGCCTGTTGCTTTGTGAAGTTGCTCTCTATCTTATCTGATGGACAGAAATTCTTCACCCAGGCGAATACTTTTCATAGAGCCACCTTATGTAGTTACCTATTTGTACTTTTCAAAACACCTTAAAGCTTAGGGAATTCTACGCTACCCAAAAAAAAAAAAAATTGATATTGTACCACCAGTTACAAATTTTTTTCAGGAAGATTATAACTTTAAAATGAAAAATATATTATGATTGATCACAGACATTGATAATCAATTATGATCATAGATACTCATGATCAATCATTAAAAACATATTATCGATCTCAATATTTTATAATTGATCAAATTCTTTGAAATTGTGATTTATACATCAAAAAAATTTTATTACCTTAAAAAGTCGTAATTTTCGGTTTTAGTATTATGGTATTGTGGAGCTTCCCTTAAGTTTAAAGCAAATTACGAAGTAAAAGTGCTTGATTGTAGATGTACTTTCTCTCTCTAAACAGTCACGCGAGAGGTAGGATATTAGTACTTATGCAATAGTACTTTATAACAACCAAACTTTGTCTTTTAATGAAAATGCACGTAATCTCCCATTCGTACTTTTAATCATTTCTTTATTTTTTTCTCTTGTAATTGTTCAAATGTTTTCATTGATCAAAAAATTTGAATACATAAGATAATTCAAGACATGTCTGATAAACCTTTCTTTCTGCAACAATGGGTTCATTAACTCAAATTATTGTATTGTCGAATGTGTTTGACAAAGAGCTAGTAGGTGTAAGCCCAACTCGAGTGAGGCAGGTGGTAAACCAATCAATTCGATAAATTCATTAAATAAATAGATCAATTCAAATTTAAATATGGCAGAGAGAGTGAGAGGATTAGAAAAAAAAAAAATTAAAACCATAGATAAAATTCCATTCATCGCATGGGTAAGGCTGCTTGTGCGGAAAACATATGACACAATCACTTAAAGTATTCAAAGTTTGATTTACTAGTAATTACTACCCTCACTTAAGAAGTCACTGGCTAGCGTAACACTCGCAGCCGGTAAAAAAAGAAGGCACAAATAATATTATGGATGGTGTGTATAATGACCTTTAAAATCAATGCAGTTGCAGGTTCAAGCTTGTTTGGCCTATGGCGATTGTCAAGGTAGCTGATAATACTACCCCCCAACCCCCAAGCACAGACGATACCTGTAAGGTAACAAAGACCCGCAGAGAATATCAAATCTTCCCTGGAGTTGTCAAGAGTCAAATAGAATAGCATCACAAAAGCGCAAATCGAAAACAAATAGGAAAAGAATTGATAACAATTGATCCCATAGACGTAGTCGTTGTCCACCTCCTTCTCTTCTTTGATGATTTCTGTCTGCTGATCAGTCTTCTCTTCGTTGATGATTTCTGTCTTATGATCAGTTGCCTTGATTATTACTATTACATGTGGCTGATTTTTATATAACTCCTTCTCAGACTCTTTTTCTTGCTTCTGTATCTTGCTCGGATCCATAGATGACATGTTCCTACTGAAACTCTGAGATTTCGTAGGCCGAAGATCTGTGAAAGAAAGTTGTGTCCGTGAGAGATCAGAGATTGAAAATTGAGAAAGATAGAACCGTAGTTTGTATACGGGAGAGAGGTTGAGCTAGATCAACCCTCCCAATATAAATATATATAAACTAGTTATAACTCGTGCTTGAAGGTACGATAAAATAAAAGATTTGATTGTTTAAAAAATTGATCATTTGGTAATTTTTTTTTCTTTGTTTATTTAATTATATCATTTAAAATTAATTTCTATCCATTATTTTTTTAAAAATAGCATCAAAATTTTCTCAAAAATACATAACTAGACAAAAAAAATTTCAACAAGTGTACACTGTCGTGTATGTACAATGTATGACACAACAATTGTGTTAAACCATTCAAACTTTTAGGTGTTTTATTATATAGATATGAAAAGTGAGAGAGAGAGCTAGGGAAGGCAAGGGGAGAAGAAGTATGAATGGCGTGACTAACGCAAATTCCAAACCCTTAAAAAAGGAGGATTTGTGAGACTCGAATTATCCAGAGAGATGGAATGAGCGGAGAGAGAGTATTGTATTTCCTAGTTTCGGTACACAAAAGATAAAAAAATTAAGTGGATTTTTTTTTTTGGGGGGATACTTGTGTATCATTGAATTAAAGTATATAAAACTTATATGAATCTTGACCATTGACATGTTTTGATTAATCAAGAATTCAATCTCCAACTCCCCACCTTTTCCCTAATTTTTCGAGTCCTTGATATAATTTCAGACTTCTCATCTTTTACAGTTTTATCCCACATTTATCCTTTCTTTTTAGTGATAAAGATAATAAATTTATAGATAACATGATAGAAAAAATAATCTTTCTCCACACTTTAATTTTCTGCAACTAAATAACTTTTTTGTTTAGAAAACACAAGCAAAAATAAGAAACCGTAATTTCACTATTTTGTACTTTTGCACAATAATAAGTCTACATATGTATTTAATGCCCGTGGACTTACTTTTTTTAAAGTATGTATTTAATGTCTATTTGATCTCAAATTTTTTTAATTGTGTCTATTTGGTCCCTAAAATTTTTAATTTCTATCTAAATGGTTCGGTCCTAAACATCTGTCAAAAAAATCATTGAAGGTTCTGATTATATGTCATTCAGTGATTTCTAATTTTGTGTATATTTGGTCCTTCAAATTTTTAATTTGCATCTATTTAGTCCCTAAAGTGTTTAATTTGTGTTTATTTGGTCCCACGTGATTGGTCCGAGACCAGAATCGTTAACAATTTTTTGATGGATATTTGGGATTGGACTATATAAATAGAGATTAAAAACCTTAGAGATCAAATAAACACAATTAAAAGATTGGAAATCAAATACACACTATTGGTATATATATATATATATGCCCAAACTGTCTTGGCCATGTTTTTCTCCATATACGAAAATTCAACTAAACTATAATTGTATTGTAATGAAGCAATACTGATAAAAATATTCTTACTTCAAACTAAAAATAAGTACATTGTTTGTTTCATTAAATGTTTAGAACAACTGAATAGAAGCTATATGGGCATGGAAACATTATTATGAGTAAAACAACAGATGGACTAACGCCACAACAGAAAAGTAATACATCAGTTTGGAAAGTTCTCTAATGAGCCTCATCAACAATAACAACTAAANTTTCGGCTTCTAAATTCAAGGATGAACCTTAGTTGGCAAAGTTAATTAGTGTTTCAATACTCAATTTGGACTAAAATAGAAGAATATTGAGTTATTTAACTGAGGATCTGTTTGTATTTGCAGGAGAAATGATGCATGGCTTTATTGCATTGATTTGGGGGTGAGTTGGGTTTGAGTTTCAATCAATAAGTCTTTAGTGCCGGATGTGGTTTTCTTTCTGAAAATAGAGTTTGACTAGGGTATGGGGAAAAAAAAACATTGATTCCNTAATATACAAAAATAATATAACTGATTCATGAGAAGATTTCAAAATATATATAGGGAGATAACTCATTCACGATAAACAAACAACTCCATCTATGATTGACACAAAAAACCCGTCAATATGATAATAAGCAGGCAAATAACTCCACGTCGGTAAAACTAACCTCATCTATAATTAAAACCAAAAATCCATCTCTATTATAGTAGCACCCATATTTTCATAAGATTGAGACTGCTAGACTTTACCTCCAATAGGGAAAGAGAATATTTATATGAGACTCAGTTTGTGGTCTTTATTAGTCCTCTTATCCTATTTTATATAACTAGCTGGACATCCTCCTTTTGAACACCTTTCATTTCTTGGCAAACCCCTTATGTGCAAGGCATGCACATCAACACTACTACCCCCGATATCTCCGATGGAATTCTCTCGAATTTGAATGTCTGATTTTTTTGACAATATAGCAACTACTTTTTTTCACACTCAAATACTTCAAAGTACAAATAATAGGAACTGCAGAAAAATCAAACAAACGATTTAAAAGTACTATGACTACTATTTTCATAATCCTAGAACAAAACTGCATGACGACCAAAACACTAGTAATATAGTCTTTACCACTCAGAATATCCCTCGCTTAATTTGTTTTTCCACTTATACCCGGTTATCACGATCACCACAAAAGCAAACAATGCAGTAACAATTGTCAGCCCAATCTTGAGATTAGCTAATATAGATAGATATTAAAAACTTTAGAGATCAAATAGACACAATTAAAAGATTGGGAATCAAATACACACTATTTGTATTCATTGTTGTTAGAGCATTGAAAAAAAAATAGTTAGTCCACAGATGAATGTGCTTGGACTTTTGCAAGCTGCAACTGCCTTAATAATGTTGCAATGAAACATACTTTATATTGCTTCATTTCAAGGATATCAAATATGTTTCATTTCAACATTATTAAAGCAATTGCAGCTTGCAAAAGTCCAAGCAGAAACTGTAATTTCACTTTTGCAAGAGAAATGATGCATGGCTTTATTGTATTGATTAGGGGGTGAGTTGGGTTTGAGTTTCAATTGGTAAGTCAAGGAAGAAGATCGAGAAAAAAATTACAAAAAGAAAAGGAATGTTGATGGGACAAGAGAGAGAAAGACAAACTTCTGGTAGAGAGTAACTTAAATTATAGATCTTAAGTGCCAAAAATTGTCTACTGCTCGTGATGGGTTATAGTTGTGGTTGACAAGAATGATATTCTCTCTCTCAAAATATGAAAAAACGCATTTTTTGATGTCCAACTCACACACACCCTCGTTGACACATCCAACTCCAACAAACTCTTTGTAATGTTTTATACTTCATAAGAGTGTCATGTAAACTTTCTAGCACAATGTACTTCTATATTATCCCTTCTTGTCCAATCTGTCTTGGCCATGTTTTTCTCTGTGTACAAAAATTCAAGTAAACTATGATGTATTGTAATGGAGCAACACTGATATACATAATCTTACTTCAAGCTAAAAATAAGTACATTGTTTGTTTCATTAAATGTTTAGAACAACTGAATAGAAACTTTGTAGGCATGGAAACATTTTTATGAATAAAACACCAGATAGACTAACGTCTCGACAGAAAAGCAAGACATTAGTTTGGGCAGTTCTCTAATTAGTCTCATCAACAGTAACAACTAAATACTTAGAGAGATGTGGGTCCAACAATGCTTCCCTGTAAGCATATTCAGCCTTCAGTATACAATAAACAAAAATAATACAACTGGTTCACGAGAAGACTTCAAAATGTATATAAGGAGATAACTCCTTCACGATAAACTAACAACCCCATCTATGATTGATACCAAAACCCCATCAATATGATAATAAGTAGGCAAACAATTCCACATCTGTAAAACTAACCATATATAATTAAAACCAAAAATTAATTACTATTATAGTAGTACCCAAGTTTTCATAAGATTGAGACTGCTAGACTTTACCTCCAATAGGACTGCTAGACTTTACCTCCAATAGGGAAAGAGAATATTTATATGAGACTCAATTTGTGGTCTTGATTAGTCTTCTTATCCCATTTTCTTCTGATATAACTAGTCATACATCCTCCTTTTGAACACCCTTTATTTCTTAACAAACCCCTAATTTGAAAGGCATGCACATCAACACTACCGCCCTCAATATCTCCGATGGAATTCTCTAGAGTTTGAATGTCTGACTTCTTTTCACACTCAAATACTTCAAAGAAACTCATAAAGGTAACACAAATAATAGGAACCACAGAAAAATCAAACGAACGATTTAAAAGTATTCATACTACTATTTCCATAATCCTAAAATAAAACTACACGATGATCAAAATACTAGTAATATAGTCTTCACCACTCAAAGAATATCCCTTACTTATCTTGCTTTTCCACTTATACTCAGTTATCACAATCACCACGAAGGCAAACAACGCATTAATTTTTTCTAGCGCAATCTTTAGATTAACTAATCTTGCTCCGCTCACAATCTGATAGAATATCGTCACTTCAACCTCCAAAATCTCATTCACCAAAAGAGCCACACCGAATAGACCTTTCTATAAACGCAAAAATTAAGTTACAATAATATATGGGTAAAACATACCATAAAATAAATTTAGTTTAATACAAAACAAACATACCTCTTTGTACAATGTTAAGACTCAGTCTAAAAAATATAAAAATTAAATAAATAATGTCATTTAATATATGAATAAAATGAAAGCGAACAAGAACATTAATTTAAATTCAAAATTAACCCTTTTATATGTTGTTCCCATCCAAGCTACACACTGCAAAATATTTAATAGTGAAAATCCCAATAAAACATAAAGTTCAACCTTGCATTTAAGTCAAAGTTTACCCTTTCAAAAAATCTTTCAATCTCAATGTAATAGTAGTTAACCACCGCTAATCCAACGATAGTAAACAATACAACAAGTATGAATAACAGTGAGATATTCATCCTGTCATGCATTCATTCGTGAAATCATTAAGGAAAAAAGGAAAAAATAAAGGTCAACGCTCAAAGAAAATAGAGAGTGAAGCAAATAGACGAATTGAAATCAATATAAACATTTCTCTGACTTCCATTCAGTTTTTTTAAAATTAATACTTTCATTGACATATAAAAAGTCGTTGGACCCAGACCGAGCTCTGTGTAGGCAAATGAATGGAAGTCATGAGAATAACCACCCTAATAGTGCATATGTAAACAATTTGCAGTACTGAGCTACTATGACTCTGAGCAAGACATGGAGAAAAGGAGTATAATGATAAAGAGGGTAAAAATAGGGCACACTTTTATTGGATTTTTATTATATTTATCACATATAAATAAACATTGATTTTCAATGAAATAAAATCTTTGAGTATTCAATTTCGGCTTCTAAATTCAAGGATGAACCTTAGTTGGCAAAGTTAATTAGTGTTTCAATACTCAATTTGGACTAAAATAGAAGAATATTGAGTTATTTAACTGAGGATCTGTTTGTATTTGCAGGAGAAATGATGCATGGCTTTATTGCATTGATTTGGGGGTGAGTTGGGTTTGAGTTTCAATCAATAAGTCTTTAGTGCCGGATGTGGTTTTCTTTCTGAAAATAGAGTTTGACTAGGGTATGGGGAAAAAAAAACATTGATTCCATACCATTTATCTCTTTTTGGAATTCATATCATCCTATCATAGGGACTCATTAAAATTTTATGGCTATTCTAATATTTTTACAATACTTAATATTTATTTTTTATTTCTTTATTATATGATTGATTGAACCAGTAACTCCACTTTTAAACCAATGATCTATTGACCCGATAATTTTGTCGGGTTGAGGTCCGGGCCGGTTTTTAAAACTGATCCTAAGTCACTTTTTGGGTAAAGTTTATCAATTGTTAGGGTGCATTCATATCTTTTGGATTTTTTTTTTCTACAAAGTACCATCTTTTTGGATTTAATAACTACATTTTGGGGTGAAAATTAGTATATATAAAATCCGATACCGTAATATAATCTATTATAATACTATAATTTGGTATTATATGTTTATTTTTTACCCTATAAAAATGCATATACTATATAATTTTATTATTTTTAATTATTAATTTAAAATCATTCAACTCAAATATAATACCATAATTAATAAAAAGACGGTAGCAAAATAGGCACCCTGGCCTCGCACAATCATCAGAGTTTCAATGCGCTGTTGCTGCAATAATTTTCTGCTTTGTTTTCATAGTGAATCAACATTAAAAATAGAAACTACTTTTCAGAGTTTCAGTGACCAAAAAAGAGAAATAGGGTAGCGTGTCCGGACAATGTTGATGTTTCACTAAACATTTGAATGGAAAGTACAGTACTCTGTCTTCTTTAATTTTTAGAAAGCTTTGCCAGACATCTCCGGTGGACCACTTCCTTTGGTCTGTATGGTATTAGAAATATTATATACAAACCTCGTAAGACTTGTATGTACGTAATATTTAAAAAATTTTTGTCAATATCTGTTAATATTTTTGTGAATAAATTATACTCAAATTTTTTGAAATTTGTAGGCATATAATAATTAGAGCCCTCAAGTTTATAATATTATGTTTAGACTACAAAAACTTCAATCAAAAATAAAATATCAAATATTTTAAATTTTTAACCAAAATATATCCATCAAAAAATCGTTGCTGATTCTAGTCTCGTGTAAATCACATGGGATCAAATAAATACAAATTAGACACTTTAGAGACTAAATAGATATAAATTAAAAATTTTAAGGACTAAATATATACAAAATTAGAAATCACGTGATTGACATATGACCAGAACCATTAACGATTTTTTGACGGATGTTTGGGATTGAACCACTTAGATGTAAATTAGAAACCTTAAAGACCAAATAGACACAATTAAANCAAACAATTCCACATCTGTAAAACTAACCATATATAATTAAAACCAAAAATTAATTACTATTATAGTAGTACCCAAGTTTTCATAAGATTGAGACTGCTAGACTTTACCTCCAATAAGACTGCTAGACTTTACCTCCAATAGGGAAAGAGAATATTTATATGAGACTCAATTTGTGGTCTTGATTAGTCTTCTTATCCCATTTTCTTCTGATATAACTAGTCATACATCCTCCTTTTGAACACCCTTTATTTCTTAACAAACCCCTAATTTGAAAGGCATGCACATCAACACTACCGCCCTCAATATCTCCGATGGAATTCTCTAGAGTTTGAATGTCTGACTTCTTTTCACACTCAAATACTTCAAAGAAACTCATAAAGGTAACACAAATAATAGGAACCACAGAAAAATCAAACGAACGATTTAAAAGTATTCATACTACTATTTCCATAATCCTAAAATAAAACTACACGATGATCAAAATACTAGTAATATAGTCTTCACCACTCAAAGAATATCCCTTACTTATCTTGCTTTTCCACTTATACTCAGTTATCACAATCACCACGAAGGCAAACAACGCATTAATTTTTTCTAGCGCAATCTTTAGATTAACTAATCTTGCTCCGCTCACAATCTGATAGAATATCGTCACTTCAACCTCCAAAATCTCATTCACCAAAAGAGCCACACCGAATAGACCTTTCTATAAACGCAAAAATTAAGTTACAATAATATATGGGTAAAACATACCATAAAATAAATTTAGTTTAATACAAAACAAACATACCTCTTTGTACAATGTTAAGACTCAGTCTAAAAAATATAAAAATTAAATAAATAATGTCATTTAATATATGAATAAAATGAAAGCGAACAAGAACATTAATTTAAATTCAAAATTAACCCTTTTATATGTTGTTCCCATCCAAGCTACACACTGCAAAATATTTAATAGTGAAAATCCCAATAAAACATAAAGTTCAACCTTGCATTTAAGTCAAAGTTTACCCTTTCAAAAAATCTTTCAATCTCAATGTAATAGTANAAGTTCGATTATTCACACATTTGTGTTTTGTTTATGTTGACTAATATCTCTCTCCATATCAAACCTTTCCAATTTCAAAATTCGATTATTAACACGTTTGTGTTTTTGAGTTTGACATACTACAAGAGACATGGAGCATGATTATAAAGCAGGTAAAAATAGGTCACATATAATAATAGAGATTAAAACTAGTCATGATAAGACAGGAAAAGCATGGCCGCTCATGACCAGTCCGATGTTGTGAGATACAACAAAAGCAATAAAAACTCGCAATTAATTCAACGTAAATAATATTTGTTTTTATATTACTATTTTATAACCAACTAATGTACAAAATACAAGCAGCCTAACACCAGGGTGCAAAGCTATGCTATGTATCAAATGCAACAGTTGCGACAACATGCATCTGAGGTAAAGTTCATTAAATAATTGGATTAAAACTTTTTAATTGAATTTGTTAGTATTAAAATTCGGTTTAAATTCAATTTATTGACACTAACAATAATTCGTCTTTCCTATTTAATAAATTACCTATCATTTTTTTTGAAAATAATTGCACAGTTGTCACCGACTCTTTTACAACAAAGTAGTAGCTCGTGACACAGTAAAACATGATTTACTACAAATGTAAAATATCCCAACCTAAAAGATTATTTTCTTTCTTTTCAAAAAATTAATTTTTCAACAAGATAAGTGATAATCTCAATTAGACTTTACAACAAAATGAATGATGATTTTGTCAAAAAAAACACGTTGATTATGTACTTGAAATGAAATTGTTGAAAATATTTTTACACACTATTTTTGGGATTTAAAAGACATCTGATAGTAATTTAATCTTAAATCTTAATACATTTATCTTGCTTAAATCTTGAATATCAATATTGGACCCCTCGTAGTGCCAAGTCTTGATTCCGTCCCTATTAAGGGTGTTCACCCTATCTTACGGATAAAAATTATGATATTTCATCTTCTTATTCGATAATTTGCGAAAGAATTTTTTTTGCCCGACCTTATCCGATCAAGTGTATAGTTTTTACTCGACTTTCATCCAAAATAATTGGGTAGGAAATTGGATGAATACATATTTTTTAGTTATTAATTTTTGGATCATTTTAACAATTCAATTAAGTAACGTACACTAATTGACCAACACAATAAACCAATAACACTAAAGAAAATACAACAAATTCGATAATACATAAACAATTACAATAAAACACAGCATAAAAGTCATAAACATCATATATATACACACACACACACATATATATATAGAGTCGAATAAGAATACAAAATTTTTATGAGTATTCTGTATTTCTACTCGATTTTTCTAAAATACCAAAAATTATTCTGTTGGCCTACCCAATTTTTTATGATAGTCGATCAATAGAGTCGGATAAGATCAAATTATAGAGACAATCGAAAATTTTGAACACCACTACTCCCTACCGACCACTGTATATATGCATGCTTTATTTGTTTTGCTGATGGTATTTTTTGTTTTTTTAGTAAATTGCTAATAATACGGCAAAGGCCAGAGAAGGTGCAAACTACCCAAACCGTTTTTTTGGTACATATACGTCTGAAACCGGAAAGAGCACCAACAGAGAAACTGTTGAATATTACAAATTGTAGATAAACTCATAACAATGTTCACTTGAGCAGAGGCATGAATTAATGTTCTCACTAGGGCACAACCCAAACACAACATTAATGCTACTATACTACCTCCAAATTTCTATTTGGGAAGTCATCGCCCATGGCATTAATTATATTTATTTGTTGGCAAATGCCACGGTATCTTGAACTTACTTTGCTAAAAAAATGATCTAGACCCTTTATTTTGATCAGTGAAAGATTAAATTTGAAGATGAAAAAATTATTTTATTTAAAAATTTATTCTTTTATTCCCATAATAATGGACATTTTAGTAAATAGAGTAATATAATTTGACATAAATTCATGAATCTCACACATATTTGTATCACCTATCAAACATGGGATTGAATAAAAAAATTTTTGAATCCCATATACAAATCTTTGGGCTGAGTTCGGAGAAATTTCTTAAATCCAATCTAAATTGGCCCTTTATTGTTTGAACAGTCCAGCAAACCCTTTAAGAAGTAAGTGCATTGCACCACTACATGTGTTCACACATGAAACGACATTAGCTTCTCTCTTTTATATATAGTTGTGAGATGATGAAAGTTTTACAACATAATTTTTTTGTGAATACTTTTCATATGAACCGTTAGATCGTGATCTAACGGTTATTATTTATTAGTGAAAAAAGATCAAAATTAAATGAAAAAATTTACCATAAAAAAGAAGTTTCATTGTGATATTTATTGCAATCTTTATCATATAAGGAAACTAAATTTATTTTTTTAAATCAAATAATTTCAGCCAAACTAGTAAAAAGAAAAAAACTTGTCACACTGGTGGACCTATTAACTCAAATTGGTTCATACCAACTTTTGATATGTAATCTATAATTCAATTTTTGGGTCAAAAAAAATTAGTAACTCAATTTAAATAAATATAAAAATAATGAAATAAGTGGAGAAAAATAAAAAAAATTGCACGAATCAATATGCACTTGGTGAAAGGACAGTATGAAAAAAAAATTTTAATTTGATTTTCTTTAAGTAGTAACCATTGGATCTTGATCAAATGCTTCATGTAAAAAATAGGGTTATTTGAAAGTCGGTACACCTAATTAGATTTATTTGNAGGCTTCACTCTCTCTCTCTTTGTGAAATTGGTGTGGATAATGGAAATTTGGTGTTTCTATTGTTTTGGTGGAGATGGTAGTGCTGGGGTTGGGCGTGTGTTGGTAGAGCTGGTGGCAATGCTATCAGAATCAAATTGGACATCGAATCGGTGAAGGGACCGGATCAATGATTCACTTGTTCAATCATTAGGTCAACTGGTCAGATGGATCTTGTAANTGGCAAAAAGTACATAGAACAAAATATTTTAAAAAAAAGTACACACCTGAGATACAAAGACGTAAATGCTCATTTGAGGGTTATTTAATTCAAAATCTCTTATCTTTAATGCACATTTTCTTTTGGGGGGGGGGGGGGGGGGGNATAATAATTTTACTATAAAATTCATAATCACAATAAAAAAATAAATAGTGTAATCTGTGTGTGGTATACTAAAGTCTACTGGATAATGGGTATAGTCTAAAACTATGCCTGTGTGTGTGCATGTAGACAGAGAGAGAGAGAGAGAGATAAAAAGACAATACCCATTACCAAGCATCTCTTACTCCATTACCAACTGTGAGTNTTAATGCACCTTAATTCATGTGTATTTTTTTTTGAAAAATGATTTTATTTTTAAATTATATTTATGCATTAAAAATTTACTACTACTAGTTTTATAGGAAAATTTTAATATTTTGTTTATTTTAGAATATCACTTGTTTAAATTTCAAAATTTGTTAATATCCGAACTCCATAATAATGTAATAAAAACAGTATAACAAATATATTGTAACAAAAACAATGTAACAATACACTGTAACAAAAACAGTGTTCAGTAATTTTGTGCATGTGGTAACTAATTTAAAACGGAGATGGAGTATTTTGAGTGAAATTATATGAAACTATAAGTTTGACAAAATGTAATAGTGTAATATTTTGTGTAAATAGCTTGCTGCACTGTTATTATTTCACTATTACACTATTCGAATATTAAATTAATTTGAAAATAAAACTACTTTCCAANGTGAAATTATATGAAACTATAAGTTTGACAAAATGTAATAGTGTAATATTTTGTGTAAATAGCTTGCTACACTGTTATTGTTTCACTATTACACTATTCGAATATTAAATTAATTTGAAAATAAAACTACTTTCCAAAAAAAACGCATAAATCAAGGTGCATTAAATATAATTTGAAAGTGAAATCACTTTCCAAAAAAAAAAACGCATGAATTAAGGTGCATTAAAGATAATTCAAAATTTAGATAAGAAATTTAACAACAAATATATATATATATATATATAAGTATAAATATAAATAAATATATAAATACTTATATATAACGCAAGAATCAAGATGCATTTAATATAATTTGCAAAAAAAATCACTTTCCAAAAAAAATTCGCATGAATCAAGGGAGGACATACAAATATGAAATATTAAAATTCTCTCATAAAACTAGGAGATGTTTAATCCAACACTTTCCAAAGAAAGTACACATGGATCAATGGAGGACAAAAATGTCACAAAAAAATCAGTAAAATTCAAATAATGTACTTAAATACAAATAAATATTAAAATTAAAGACTTAATTACCTAACATTTTTTTCTGTATATATTTTTACAATTAAGTCTAATTTAGTGTACCTCTTTCCAATTTTCCCTAAAAAGTACCTACAAGAGATTCCAGTGGGATTTATGCCCATATTACTGATATCAAAGTCCAAGACAAGATTAATTGCCAAACGATAATAATGGTCCAAAGTCGCATTGAAAATTTATGAAAGTGATCATAAAGAAACTGAGTTCAATCTTTGGGCATATATCAAAAGAGCAAGAGCAATCCTTGATTAATTTCTAAAATTAGATTCAAATAATATTTTCTTATATAAAAATATAACCACAATTGGGTATTAGATTTTTATTAGGCTTCACTCTCTCTCTCTTTGTGAAATTGGTGTGGATAATGGAAATTTGGTGTTTCTATTGTTTTGGTGGAGATGGTAGTGCTGGGGTTGGGCGTGTGTTGGTAGAGCTGGTGGCAATGCTATCAGAATCAAATTGGACATCGAATCGGTGAAGGGACCGGATCAATGATTCACTTGTTCAATCATTAGGTCAACTGGTCAGATGGATCTTGTAATAAAAAAATAAAAATAAATATAATATAATAATTTTACTATAAAATTCATAATCACAATAAAAAAATAAATAGTGTAATCTGTGTGTGGTATACTAAAGTCTACTGGATAATGGGTATAGTCTAAAACTATGCCTGTGTGTGTGCATGTAGACAGAGAGAGAGAGA
The DNA here is from genome assembly GCA_963454935.2 of Ilex paraguariensis. Classification (NCBI taxonomy): domain Eukaryota; kingdom Viridiplantae; phylum Streptophyta; class Magnoliopsida; order Aquifoliales; family Aquifoliaceae; genus Ilex; species Ilex paraguariensis. The sequence continues at coordinate 177,773 of CAUOFW020002580.1, forward strand.
GAGAGATAAAAAGACAATACCCATTACCAAGCATCTCTTACTCCATTACCAACTGTGAGTGTGTGTCTACGTGGAGAGAAAGAGAGATGAGAAGAAAAAGTCTGATGTTCGAAACTTCGAGATCTAGTGTTCGAGATGATCTAGATTTGTGGTGTCTGTGCTGTTGTTCAAGAGCTCGATCTGGAGAAGAAGAAGAAGAAGAAGACAGAGTAGAGGAAGTTTGGTGTTCAAGATCTAGTGTTCGAGATCTAAATCTGTGGTCGGGTGTTGTCTGCCAATGTTTGAGTGCTTGATTTGGAGAAGACAAAGGTTGGTCGAGTTCTTGATTTGGAGAAGACGAAGGCTGGTTTTGAACCGTCGGTTTGTTAATCTTCAGTTTACCAATTTTTGGCCTAAACCAGCCGATTATTCGGTTCAATTATCCAAACAGTCTTTTTAATAAATTGGACCCCGGCTCACTGGTCCGATCGGCCGGTCCAATCCAGTTTTGATAATACTGGCCGGTGGTGACCTCACAAGTAAGAAAGGAGAGGGTGATGTGGTTATAGTACAGATTATGGTTGGCTGATTGAATTGATTCGGACTAGCTTTGTCACGCCCCATCCAGGTCTTCCAAGGATGAGACGCGACTAGGTTGTTGATACACCTGTTTACAATTATTATATACTGGATTAATAAAATATTAAATAATCTCACAGGTGCAAATACAAAACCCATCACCTTAGTCATTAAGCATGATGGTAAAACTTGTCTCATAACTTGTACCATATATAACACCTGTACCAATTATTTGTTTCCTAGGTTATAGACATATACAAAATCTCACACCCACATAGCATGCATCACAACGTATGCTTGTTGAGTCTATGTACAAATATATATTATTAACATGTCAGAATAATCTGTCATAAATATAATACACAACCCA